>JASDQU010312089.1:0-13557 GCA_032191745.1 Picea mariana | reverse complement strand
ATATTTAGAAATAAATTAGTTTCAACTAGAAGTGGAGAACTTACTATTAGTGAACAAAGTGGTTGTAAGTGGAAAAGTGGTTGTAAGTGTACAAGTGGTTAGAAGTGGGTTAGCCCTAAAAGAAGGAAGTTGGGTAAAGTTATCTAGAAGGTAACCCCTTGAGGAAGTTACTTAGAGATAATAAATAAGAGATAAAGGGTCTCCTATTCGTACCTAATGAGAACATTGAATATCTGTTGTTTGTGAAAATTTTATTACAGGTACTCATTGATACATCTTAAGTTACACAAGTATGAGATAACAAAGAGGGATGACGATGAAAGTTTCAAAATTGCAGAATTACTGAAAAGACCCTAGTTTTTGAGGTGTACGTAGGTTACAGTGGAATAAAGCATGTACATACACAGGCTGAAGGAGAACATAGAACATACGTACACACGCTTAAGAATAAGCGTTCACGTACAGTTGGAAAAATCAACAAAATATTGAGGAGATGAAGATGCCAGGTCTCTAGATTCTGAAAGCAAGCTCCCAGGAAGGTCTATAGTGATCAAGAACAAAATATCTATCTATAGGTTCAAAAAGTATGTCTTATTTCTATTTGTAGTTGGATATTGTTGTCTACATGAGATATGGTTATGGGGGTTTGAGGATTTTCCCTAGAGAGGCTATTGGATATATGGCACTTACTGTATAAGTTAGATCTGCAGGAATATAGAGATGGTATATTTGATATTTATCATTGATTCATCTTGTTAGTGTTGAGGCACATCTTGTGTTTCTTGGCACATGGTTGAGCGTTTGTGTGGTACATTGTTGAGATATTTTGGTTATGAAGTGGTTGTGAAGTGGTTTGGCTAGTGTGAGGATGAACATTAGTAAGGGTTTGATGTATAGTGCATGTGAGGGTTATTACACTTGTTCATGGCTGTACACACGTGCATGGCACATGACTAGAGAGACATAAATACACTTGGTTAAGGGATATGTAAGATGATGTATGAACATGGCACAACTATAGATAAGATTCAGTGACATGTTGTAGAATGATGTGAAAGAGGAAGAAAATTTTCTGAGTTTTAGAAAAGGTGAAAACCTTAGCTTTCAAAAGGTGTACCTAGGATACAGTATAGATGGGCCATGTACAAATGCAAGTTGTGGTATATACAAGGAACATACATACACGAGCTGCAAAATATACAGGTTGCGTACATGTTGGTATTTGTTTGTACAAGAGGAATTATGGAACCGTATTGATTAAAATATATTGGTACAAGTTGGTTACATGTTGTTGGCACAAATTGGTATAGATTTACAATGGTATATCTCACAGTGTCAATGTGGCAGTGGTTTCATCATCTATTTAACACTTGTATTTTAGGGCGATAGGATAGGGAAATGATAGGTGGTTGTATCCACCATCCAGTTGTAGCTAGAGAACATATGGGGTTGTAGCATCCTTCTGGTTGGAGCCAAATAATTGGGGAGTTGGAGCTTCCCTCAAGTGGTAGCTTGAAAATATAGAGGGTTGGAGCCTTCTTCCAGTTGCAGTTGGAAAAAAAAGGAAGTTGGTGCTTCCAATGAATGTAATTCTTAAATACATACAAGGAGAAGCATTATGTTGTTTTTTCTCGCATTGGGTTTCCACGTAAAAATATTGGTTTACTATGTATGTGTGTGATTGCTCATTGTTCATGGTTATTTATTCTACACTTTTTGAATGATGTTGGTAAATTGATCATAAATATAAACAACATTTATATAATGTGGTTAAAAACTAATATTATTTCTCTATTACTAATTCACCCCCCCCTTAGTAATCCAACAATCGGTATCATAGTAGATTCCTTCAGAAATCAATTTAACCACTGGAAGGTAGATTATGGAGATCAACAATATGTATAAAAATGGAATACCATAGTTTGATGGACATAACTTTGCATTCTGGAGTGGAAGGATGAAAACATAAGTACAAGCACAAGGATTCAAGGTTTGGAAATAAATAGTAGATGGATATAAAGAACCTGTCATTCCTCGAACAAATTAAAATGGAAGTAAACTTAGTCTAAATAATTCAAAGGCTAAAAATTCTATCTTGAATGGTCTTGGTGATTCGGTATATATGTCAAATTTATGCATGCATCTCCACAAAGGAGATTTGGGACAAACTTCATAATTTTTATGAAGGAGACACAAAATTCAAGGCAACGAAGCTTCAAACTTACAACGTTCAATTTGAACAGCTAAAGATGAAGGAAGATGCAAATATTGCAACTTAATTTTTATGAGTTGATGAAACAATGAATGCAATTATAGGATTGGGAGAAGAAGTTAATGAATCTATAATTGTTAAAAAAATGTTATGATATCTTCCAATGAGATTTGATCCTAAGATATCAACACTAGAAGAAAGAACAAATATGGACTCAATAAGCATGGATGAGCTACATGGAATATTCACAACCTATGAAATGAGAACCAAACATGAAAATCTAGTTACAAAGGAAACAACATTCAAAGCATCAAAGAATTCAAAGCAAAAGGGAAAGAAAAAGGAAAATTCATATAGCAGCAATAATGTCATCTCAAAATACGATGAAGAAGTAGCCAACTTTGTCAAAAGACTGAAAAAGGGAACCGATGGAAGATATAGAGGTAAAATTCTATTGATTTTTTTTAATTGTGATGGTATCAGTCATTTTGATAACAAATGTACTCATAAGAAAAAGAAAATAAATGAAAAATATTATTCAAATAGAAAACAAATATACAAAGGAAAAAGAACCAAAAAGAAAGTCTTCAAGAATTTAGCTTCTACACCAAAGAAGACAGTTCCTCATCGAGCGAAGATGAATTCACTGAAAGTGAGACAGAAAGGGTTATATTCATGGCAGTAGAAGACATGGATAAAGAAGACACCAAAGAAGATTATGAAGAGTCAAAAGCTGACTACATAGAAGAATTGTTGATTGCCATAGATTTTATTAAAAGGGAAAAAAATAAAAGCAAGTCACTACAGGAAGAACTAAAAAGAAAAGAGGAAACACAAAATTCCAAACTCAAAGAACTAGAGTAGATGGTCTCTAAATTAAAATTCCAAGTTGAAGAAGACAAAAGAATTAAAGAAGAACTCAAAGAACAGTTGGAAGAAAAAGACAGAATCATTGGAGGTTTGGAAGCGGAGATTGTCACATTGATAAAATACCTTCAAAAGAAAAACATGAAGAATAGATCTAAGTTTTTGGATAACATTATCAACAATCAGAGACCACATCATGACAAGTCTGTATTAGGATACCATCAGAAATAAAAAGTCTCAAGCTCCAAAACTAAAGATGAAGAGATAAAATCAAGAAGCTATGCAGAGACAGTAAGAGGATCTCTTGAGAAGGAAGAAGACAAGAGGTTTTATCATAGAGATGTTCCACCACCAAGAATATTATTCATATTCCAAAATTAGTAGCAGTTGGAACAAAAAGGATCTCAAGAAGAATATGGGTTCAAAAGAGTAAATCCTTTAAGAATATATTCAACTCCCAGGTATCAAACTATATTCTTTGGTTTATGTTATTCATGTAACAATTTTGGACATAAAGCTATAAATTGCAGAGAAAATATCAAGAACATAAACAACTATGAAAGTCATGCACAAAATTGTTGTTCAAGAAGGCCTAGTGAAACATAGAGAAGAAGCTAAAATAGGTTTGAATCCTTGAGCATTGAAGTGGAATGTTACAAGTGAAACAACTTTGAAGACATGGCCAAATATTGTAGAATGATTGTCCCTCCAAGAGAATCACACCATAATATCAATAGTGACAGAAATGAACCCCAAAGAAGATGGATAAGAAAGCAAAATTAGTATGAAAATGAAGAATGCACACTCTCTCTATAAGATCAACACAAGAAATTTGGTTGGTATGTTGACAATGGTTACTAAAAGCACATGACGGGTGATAAGGACAAGTTTCTAACTTTGAGAGAGGAAAGATATGGCTCAGTCTCTTTTGTAAATGATAACTCAACCATAATCATTGGAAGAGGTACAGTCAATATTGGAAGTAAAGATGTCAATGAAGAAAATGTTATACTAGTGGAAGATATGAAACATAATCTTCTAAGCATTAGTCAAATGTGTGATCAAGGTCACAAACTTGTGTTTTATTCTCAGAAATGTGAAATAAGAAAATAAGGTTCATGAAAAGTAGCGGCGACAACTATGATAACTTCAAGAAAAATATATGTACTAAGTGAAATTGGAAAAGAAAAACGTATTTTAGGAAAGGAAGATGAATTTTGGTTATGACACAGACGAATGGGTCACATAAATTTTAATAATCTTGTATAGGTCAGTAGAAAGGAAGTAGTCAGAGAAATGACCCAGATAGTAAAGCCAACAAGTACATTATACAAGCATTGTCAACCAGGAAAGAAAACAAAGACCAAGTTTAAATCAAAGGAATACTCTACAACATGACTATTGGAAATTGTGCATAGTGATCTAGTTGGACCAACGAGAAGAAAGGGTTTAAAAGGTGAGAATTATTTTATGCCATTAATTGATTATTATACAAGTCTAATGACTGTAGTTTTTTTTCTCAGGAAGAAGTAAGAGGCACTTGAGAAATTCAAAATATACGAGGAAATGGTTGAAAATGAAATAGATATGAAAATAAAATGTTTGAGATCGGAAAATGGAGGAGAGTTTAATTCCAAGGAAATTATGGACTTCTGTAGTAAAATTGGGATAAAGAGGCAATTATCCATCGCCAGGACACCACAACAAAACAAAGTTTTCAAAAGAAAGAATAGGACGGTACAGGAAATGGCTCGTACTATGCTAATGGATTCCAACTTGACATATATATCTTGGGCACATGTAGTACATACAAAATTTCACATTCAAAACAAAGTATTGCTCAGAAACAAAATTGATAAAACTTCGTATGAGATATGGAAAGGAAGACTAGCTAATGTGAAGCACTTCATAGTTTTTGGAAGAAAATTTTATATTAAAATGGAATATGGAAACATGAGAAAATTTGACTCTCATGTTGAAAAAGGTATACTTGTTGGGTACTCAAGAAGAAGGAAAGAATACAAATGGTTCAATCTAAGGATAAAAAAAATAGTGGAAAGCATCAATGTAACAGTTGATGAGACAGGTGGACAGAGGATAAAGGAACAAGACAAGGACTCTTTGGAACATGTTCAGGAAGAAGAAGTAGTAGAATATAAAGATGAGAAAGAGAAGTCAGAAGAAGTAGAGAAAGAACAACAATATCTCCAGGTATCTCCAAAGACACCTGACAAACATGTACAAAAGAACCATCCAGTAGATCAGATCATTGGAAATAAATATGCACAACTTGAAACTAGAAGAAACACTAGCTCACTAGAACAACAACACCTAGCACCATTGTTGAAAATTGAGCCAAGCATTTTTGAAGAATCCAAGGAGGATAAATTGTGGATCAAAGCTATGGATGAGGAATTAGAATAGATAGAGAAGAATGAAACTTGGGAACTGGTTCCAATGCCAAGGAACAAGAATGTAATCGGCACAAAGTGGGTTTTCAAAAACAAATCAAATGAATATGGACATGTCACCATGAACAAAGATAGATTGGTTTGTAAATGATATTCTTAGGTCGAAGGTGTCAATTTTTAAGAGACGTTTGCCCAAGTTTAAAGAATGGAAGTGATCATATTGATTCTAGCTTATGTATGCTTCAAGAATATTAAAGTGTATCAGATGGATGTGAAATCAACCTTCATTAATGGAGAACTAGAAGAAGAAGTCTACATTGAGAAACCAGAAGGATTTCAGTTGTCAAAGAATGAAAATTATATTTGCATCTTGAAGAAGGCCTTGTATGGTCTCAAATAGGCCCACAGAGCATGGTATTCTAGACTGGATAAATAATTAAAACAACAAGGGTTCAGAAAAGGAAATGTAGACAAAAACCTCTACATCAAGGTAAATCAAGATAGTATTTTTTTCAATTGAAGTTTATGTTGACGATATTATCTTTAGTAGTGATGATGACAGGATGAGCCAGAAATTTGTAAAGGATATGCATAATGATTTCGAGATGTCATTACTTGGAGAATTATCATTCTTCTTGGGTCTTTATATATTTCAAACCAACCAAGGAAGTTTTATCTCTCAAACCAAGTATATCATAGACATGCTGAAGAGGTTTGGTATGGAAGATTGCAAACCAGTCAGTACTCCTATGCAAACTAGTTGCAAGTTAAGTAAATATGATGATTCAAAGGATACAGATTAGAGGTAGTACAAGTCAATGATTGGAAGCTTACTTTATGTGACAACTTCCAGACCAGATGTGATGTAGGCATTTGGATAGGTGGCGTGATTTCAGGAAGCACCTAATGAATCACATATTCTAGCGCTAAAGAGGATATTTAGGTATCTCAAGGGTACATAAGAGTTTGTCTTATGGTATCCAAAAGGAAAGGATATATCACTTATTGCTTACACAAATGTATATTGGGAAGGTTGCATTGATGATTGAACAAGTACAAGTGGAGTAGTGTTCTACTTGGGTGAGGTTTTGGTATCTTGTATAAGCAAGAAACAATCATAAATATCATTGTCTACATATGAAGCCGAGTATACTGCAACAACAACATGTTGTACACAACTTCTATGGATGAAACAAACATTGAAAGATATATAGATTGAGTATGATGATCCCATTCCAATATTTTGTGTCAACACAAGCGCCATCAATATCTCAATGAATTTGATGATGCATTCAAAGACAAATCATATTTCGATCAAGTTTCACTTTCTACAGGAACAAGATGCAGAGAAGAACATCAGCGTTGAATATGTAGGAACAAGATAACAAGTTGCGGATATATTTACAAAACCACTTCTAAGGGAATATTTTGAGTATCTTTGATAGAGACTCAGAGTAATTTATACTCCAAAATGAATTCTTTTGAATTCTTATATGATATGTCTTAGATTTACACAAGGAAGCACCATAAAGAGGAAAATTTAGTTTGGGGAGAGTTCAGTCAGGAGGAGAATCCCTAGGAATAGTTCATTCAAGGGGAGAAACCACAACAGTAAGTCACCTTTTCCATTGATGTCAAAGGGGGAGAGATTATTCAGATGCATGGAGAGAGAGTTACATGTTTGGAGAGAAAACATAGGCATGATTCCATGGGGAGAGATAGTCATAGGGAAGCATGAGTGATACAAATTCATTTTTGCATCAGAGTGTTTCCATCAATGCCAAAGGGGGAGATTGTTGATTAATTGGTTTGGTTGTCATTGATTTCAACCTTTGAAGTAAGTCTGGTAGCCCCAACAGTATGGTTAAGGGACTCAAGTTTGTTTTATGTATAATGGTATGAATATTAGCATATTTGCAGGTAAGAATATTCTAGATGGATAGTACATGGCATTCCATTTCCAGTGATATGTATAACATCACATAACTCCTCACGATTATTAAGTTATGGCCTTGTGAATTTGGAGTGTAATACCCCAAGGTCGAGCCCCTGTTGAATTGTAATTAAGTTTATAGGCTGGTGATCCAAGTATTTATAAGTTGGGTGGTTATATGTTTATTAAGACAAAGAGAATAGATGATAAGGTGAGAGAGCCTATTTGTTTATATGTAATTATGCATATCATTAATAAAAATGCATCGTTGCATGTAGACCAACCACAAAGAAAGAGTTATGGGGGACTAAGCTCCACTAGGAAGGGAAAGGGAAGGGGGATGCGAGGCTAGGAAAAAGGAGCTAAGATTGAGGGCTTAACCCAAGGGAATATTATAATATATTCCTAAAATACTAAGGTTGGACATAACCTATTATCCTAAGTTCCTTTGGGGAGAGGAACGAACTCCAAGTGGAGAGGAACGAGCTCCTAGAGAGCCAAGTGTCATCCAGGATGCATGCAAATTTATGAGNCCTCATGAGTTCACTATGATGATTCAGACTATTCTCTCCATCCTCCACACCTATTCACTCATGCATTGAGAAGAAAATAGTCATCCAATTCCACCATTGTTGAACCCTTTTCCATCGTGAACCTCTGTAAATTGTTGAGACATCCCTTTCCTTACCCTATTTTACTACTATGGTTACCTGGTTGATTCAAGATCTGAACAAAAAGAGTAGGTTGTCAGGCCTATGGTTAGAAGAAGTTGTTTTTCAGGCTCGTGGTTGAAGAAGCTTGTTGTCAGTTCTATGAGAAACTATCTCTAGGTGAGAGAGGTTGTTGGGGAAGTGATTTCTCCTAGAGGAAGTCTAGAAACAACTACAAATCTCTAAGAATTCATGATCTAGCCTATTGCTAAAGCCCTGGAAGGGAAGTGGAGCAGGCGATCGACTATGGAACAATAAAGTTATATATTCCCTGGGTGGGGCAGGCATGTGGGGAATGAGAGTTTGTGAGCAGTGGGCGTAAGTAGGCTCCTTGGAGGGAATCATTTCTATTGCATTGTGCAACTTTCCATAGTCTCAACCTAGCCTAGGATTTCCTTTGCCCTGGGTGGAGTTTAGTCCCATCTTGGGGGTGATCCACTGTTGATAGCTTGAAGCAGCGTGGTCTAAGGAGGGGAGATTCGTGGAAGGTATGCATGCAGTCAATGGTATTCTCATAAAAATATAAGTACCAATTCTATGTTAATTGTATGTTGTGTATATTGTACATGTGTTATAATGTTATCAAAACTGCCTGTATATTGCATGTATGTGTTTATTGTTGCTTTCTCATGAATATGTGTATGAGAAGAATGTTTAGATCTGTTTAAATTTGCATTATATATATATATATATATATATATATATGTTTATGAGATCAAAAAAAGAATGCAGAGCCCAGTGGCTTAAGACTGGGGTGTGTTACAATTGGTTTTCAGAACAATTTGGTTTTGAAGTAGTGGCACTGTCCTCGAAGAGGGCGGCCTGGGTACACTACAATTTGGCATCAGAGCCCATGGTTTCAAAATTGAACCTGGATGGGCCACAAATGTAGATTTTGGAGTTAAAATTCTATAGGAAAATTGATGTACAAAGTGCCAAGAGAGTGCTGGGGTAACACCTTGGTTGTGTTCAGAATGTCAAGAGGTATAGCAATTTGATAAACCATAATAGGCGTGGTATTGGGCCACAAAGTTAAATTTGGGTTGTTGGATCTATTTGGAAGAATAAATATCCCCCCACAACCATCAGATTTGGAGAAGGTGCATGAAGGTTAAGCACAAAAGTCCTTCAGAATTTGCCCCTCCGTCTGTTTTAAAGTTATAGTAGCGAAATCATCAAAGTTCAGAACTAATATAGACCATCCATTTTCTAGGGACATGTGTCCTTAGATTAATAAATGTTCAAAGTTTTATAGTTTGGGGGTTGTGGGGTGTTTAACAACGAAAACGCCGAAGTATTGAAGCTACAGGAAGCAGTTGCCAACAGTCTGCAGTTCACGAGTTTTGTAAGTGAATAGATGAGAAGAGATCTACTGAAATGAAGAAGTCCCAAAACATCGTAGATGACGTGGACCTATTTGGAAATAAAAAGTTCGACAGTTTTTAAAAAAGTATAAATAAAAAGAATCACCGAAGTCCTGGTTTGATGAAGTGATGTGACATGATGATGTCACCATAGGTGATGTGGAATTGTTTGACAATTCGAAAGTTTGGTAGTTTTGTGAAAGTGCCGATGAGAAAAAAAATCGTCGAAGTCCTAGGTTTCCTAAGTTATGTGACATGATTACATCACCAGATGATGTGGACCTATTCGGATGTTTGGTAGTTATGATAAAGTGTTGAGTATAGGAAGTCCCTGAAGTCCTGAAGCATCAGGTATGATGTGGCATGATGATGTCACCTAGGGTGACATGGACCTACCTAGGTATGCCACATGTCACTCATTTTTGTACTTTTGACAGGCCCTTAGTACTGATTGGGAACTGACACATGTCACTCATTGGTGGGGCCATGTGTCACCATTTTGGTTGGTGAAATTTGTAATACATGGGTCCCATGAGTTTAAGCAGTTCATAATTCAGCGTTCAGGGAAAAAATGTTGGAAGAACTTCTGGATCTACGAAGTCCCGAAGTCCTGAAGTTCGAAAGTCACTAAGAACCAATGTGATGTGGCTTGTTGATCTCACCTGGGGTGACATGGAAACACATGATGCATGCCATGTGTCAGTGTGATATGTGCTTTTGAAAGAATAATTTTTTAGTTAGAACTTGACATGTGTCACCCCTCAGATTGGGCCATGTGTCTGCTTCTTGGAATATACCACGTAGCAACCAGGTGTGCAGTACTAAGTGGACCCTAGGGGTTCACCACTTCAATTTTTGGAAGGAATGAAGTGAGAGGAAGGATAAACCCCCAAATATCCAAATAGCAGAGTAAATCCGCATCGTTCATTGGGAGGGGACACACGGTAGTAGATCCCATGGTCTGAAGGATTCAAGGTATATGTAGTTGAGGTTGAGGACTTCTGAAGGCCCAAAGGCTAGATTCAATCATAACCCTTGATCAAAAATGATGCGTGGTGCCAGATCCCAAGGTATGGAGAAGAATTACTCTAGAGGATTTGAGTTTCATAAGTGTTGTGAGTCGAGAACTACTGGAGGGTCGGAGTTAATATCGACCGTTGATCAGGATATGACACATGGAGGAAGGAGAGAATCTTCAGTAGTTAGACACTGTGTGAGATTTTTTGTGATGTTATTTGGAAACCCCCAAATACCAAAGTCTTGGAGCTCTTATCAACCATATATCTGATAAAATAAGGTGGACTGTATATCCACTTTCCTTCAAGAGTTCGCCAGTTCGACGGTCTGGGAGATTTGTTGTGATGTAGTTTGGAAACTGTTGAAGCCCATATGCCTGAAGAAAAGGATAAGAACCTAATGATTAGTGCTTGGTCACAGCCCCTGGTCACACAAATCTGGGAGGCTAAAGGAAAGGGGCTAGCGCCCGAATTTTTTTTTAAGAACATGAAAGGGACAAATTGTTCAAATATCCATAACTTCCTTCTCAAAACTCAGAATTGAGCATGGAATTAGGCATTGGAAAGGTATTAAACCCTGGAAGATGATTGTTCAGGAGGAAGACGAGAGGTCTAAGAATAGGAATAGAAGGAAACACTCCTATCCATATCAGTGTCAGTGTGGAACCCATAAACCCATGTATGACTAATACGCCAAGAAGAACACCACCATTTAAACAATAGGAAGTACATCTACACAAGGAAAAATAACTTGGGGAGCTAGTTCATGAAGCATTAGTCAAGTATCTACACAGCGCAGAGGTAGTAGTTCAGCATTCAGGATGGCAGGAAATGATCCCACCATCAGGTTACCAGAATTCAAAAGAGAGGTGTCGGAGGACCCTGAGAAGCACTTGTTTATTTGTGAAAATATATGTGAAGTGAAACAAATCACAGACGAGGAAAATAAACTTGCGCATTTAGCTATCACACTAAGAAATCGCACATTGGATCGGTACATGAGTTTAGCTGCAAATAGTCCACCAGTGACAACAAGAATGATTGGAGATATCAAAAATCTCTTGATAAATGAGTTCTAGAAGACTATTTCAGAGGATCAATACATGAACGAGATGATAGAGATTAGATAGAAACCATGATAATATGTATGGGAGATTGGACAGAGATTCAAATGATTGAAGGAGAAGATAAAGTATGTCATGACAGATATGCATCATAGGCATTTGTTCATCAATTCGCTGCTACCACACTTAAAATACTTGTTGCGATAGCAAAATTTTCAGACATAGGAATAGGCTCTTCAAGAATCCCTACAACTAGAAGAAAACCAATATCGGAAGATAGATCCATCCATAGAGGAGTTGAAGGAGGATCTGAAGAACATTAAATTCCAGATAAACCAGAATAAAGGTAAGGAAAAAAGATAAGTCATTTAGTGTACCACATGTAGGAGAAAAGGACACCATAAGAACAAATGTCCAACATTCATGTAGTACATGGCATCAAGAATGGCAAACCCATTTCCAACAGGAGGACTATGGTGTGAGATCTGTAAGAAACATGGAAATGATCCATATCACTTGACAATGATGTAGAAGTACCAGACAATACCTAAAAGATCATATTACAACTTTTTCAAGTCAGTAGGACATGATGACAAATATTGCAGGACCATGGACCTCATGAGGAAAATAACATCAGATTCTTACAAGGTGAAAGCATAAATGTTGAAGGTTCAATCCGCACAACAATTTATCCAAGTACCAGCCTCGTATAACACTGTGCAACAATAATATGACATTGCGCCTCTGCAGTACAATACCGCACAACCACATTATAATACTGAATAGTATAACCAAGTTCCTTAGTATAATGCACCACGAGGAGATCGAACTAGTTACAAAGGTGGAAGAATAGAAAGATGAGTCTTTAGAAGAAGCAAAGGACTAGTGGTATGCCACAATTGTCAACAACTAGGACATTATGAAAGAGAATATACAATTCCAACCACGACGTGTATGCATTGTCTTGCATTAGATAATGACACAGAATAATGTCCCACACTATTAGGGAAGATCCAGGAAAAGAGAAATTAGAACAATCAGAATGTTCAGTGGATTTTGGCGAAAGAAAGGGATGAAGGAACAAAAATCAACATAGTTACATGGCAAGGAGATAAGATAGGAAATGATGCAGTAATATAAGAACCATCACAACACTAATGGGTGAAGAAGAATGTCAAACTAAATAAGCAGTTTGATGCACAGAAAAAAAAGGACATATTCAAGAAGGCCAAGAAATAAAAGCTAGAGATTCCATCGACATCAACTGTGCAATAGAATAAGGAAGTACCCGCATATGAGATGCCTCCATCGCTGGATCACACCAAAAAATCACATCCCCTGGGACAAGTAAGTACGATTAAGGGTTTTTTGAAATACTGTGTTAAACAACTAAACGATCCATCATCTATTAAAGTATTACAAAATATGCTAGAAATATGTAGCATAGAGGTAGAAGGAAAGATAGAATAGAAAATAGTTAATTATCTGCATACAAGGAGGAGAACTGTAATATCCCTAGGCCGAACCCAATAGTAATGTAAAATGAAAATGTACTTAAGCTGGTGATTAGTTTGATATCATTTTTTGTATGCACATTTCATGGCATAGTGCGCGCATGTACTGTGCAGTAAAATGAGGAAGAGTGCACATTCTAGGATATCACGCGCAACAACTTAAGTAGGACATGCATACATATTGTTGGGACTTAGTTCATGTTCCCATCTTTTACATCATTCCTTCCATCATTCAGTCATCCAGTCAATCATCCATGAGCATGCACACATCCATTGAGCTATTCTTCGTATCTTCATGATTGTACCTGAACCTATATCCATAGCCATTTTGTGTTGTTGTATATGGTTATCTTGGGAGCTAGACTAAAGAAGCGGGTTGTTAGGCCTGTGGGATATTGAAGAGGCAGGTTGTTAGTCTCATGAGAAATTCTCTGGGTGAGAGAATTGTTGGAAATTGATTTCCTGA
>JASDQU010312086.1:0-10440 GCA_032191745.1 Picea mariana | reverse complement strand
GGTGTGCAATCCACTCATCATATGATTTTGGAAATGGGATCTGTGATCAGTTACGATAGCTTGTGGGACTCTGAATCGAGCGATGATGTGGTTAAACACGAAAAGTGTTGCAGTTCGGCCATCGTTAAGAAATGTAGGCATATCCTTAGCCCATTTAGTGAAATAATTAACTCTGATGATAATATAACGATGTCCCCCAGCTTAGGTAGGCCTACATTGCATGAAATCAATACCCCATTTAACAAAGGGGTCGACGACGACAATTGGATGGAGTGGAGTTAGGTGGGTATGTGATTTATTCTGAAAGATTTGACATGGTGGGAATTTTTTAAAGGCCTCAATGCAGTCTTTGAATATGGAGGGTCAAAACTAACCAGCACATAATATTTTTTGGGTTGTAGCCATCCCTGAGAGATGACTTCCAAAATATCCAAGGTGACATTCATTTAAAACATGATCAGCCTCTGCATGGGTCAAACAATGTCGGAGGACAATGTCAATTCCACAGTGATACAAAGTGTCACCAATAATAAGGTAGTACTTTGAATGGCATCTAATATGATGTCATTCCTCATGCGAAATACCTAGATGGAAGCGTTGGGTCTAGAGGTATAAAAGAATCTCTCCATACCATGGATCAGACGTACTAATAAGGAAAAGTGACTCATCTGGAAGGGAATCACTGGGCTCAGTGTCCTCATCAGTATGGGGAAGATTGCAAATTAACTCGGAAAAAACCAATGATTTATTTGCTTTGGATTTGGTGAAATCGAGATTGAATTATTAAAGAATGACGATCCACTTTGAACATTTTCCCCCAAGTACTTGACAGGTCAAGATGTGGTACATGGGGTTTGAGTCAGCAATGACTGTGGTAATGTGAAGTAAGATGTAGTGTCTAAATATTTGGACAACAATGACCTCCACCAAAGCCACCTTTTCAACATGTGAATAACGGAGTTCGGGGCTTGAAATGATATTACTTAAATAATATATCACATGTTCTACACCATCATCATCCTCTTGTACTAACACCATGGCGATGGTGGAAGTAGAGGCAACCAAATAAAGGATGTAATCTCTCGCATAGTTGGGGGGATGTAACAGCGGGGTATTCGTTAAAGCATCTTTGAGATCATCAAATGAGCATTAAGCAATTTCATCCCAGATGAAAGCGACATCCTTTTGCATCAATCTCATGAATCCTTTTGTGATTTCAGCGTAATTACAAATAAAATGGTGTAGAAATTTTTCCTTCTCTTGCAAACTTTGAAGTTGTGTAATATTGTTGGGAGGAGGTAAAGTGATGATAGATTTCACTTTTAATGGATCCACCCTAATCCCATCTTTGGAGACGACGAATCCTACGAGTCTCCATGATTCAACAACAAAAATGCATTTGTTTGGGTTCAAACGTATGTTGTAATGTCTACACCTAAGAAATATCACTCTTAGATGACCAATATGGTCTTTTCGATGTGCCAAATGAGCTAGAAAATCATCGAGATAGGGTTCAACAATATGTTTGATATCATGGGAAGTGTACGACATATCCCGCTGGAAAGTGGCTCCAACATTTTTAAGGCCAAAAGTTAATTTCTGATATGTGAGAGTCCCCCATTGGAAGATGAAGGTTGTTTTATGTTGATCAACGGATAAAATATCGATCTGGTTATAGCCAAAGAAGTCATCCATAAAAGAGAAAATGACGCTTCTGGCGCAATTGTTGATAATTTGGTCGATGAAGGGCATAGGGTAATTGTCTTTTGGATAATCCTTGTTGAGATCCCTATAGTTGACACAAACGTGAATTTTCCCTTCTTTCTTGGCGATTGGAATGATTTTGGAAACCCATTATGTCAGACGTACAGGATAAATAAAGCCAGATTTCAATAACTTTTGTACTTTTGCCTTGATTGTTGTAGTTTTCTTGGGATGAACAAGGCAGAGTTTTTGTCTTACAGTTTTAACTCCACGGTAAGTTTTTATTTCATGCACAATGATCAAAGGGTTGATCCCTAGTATTTCTTCGTAGCTCCAGGAGAAAATGTTGTGAAATTCTTTAAACAGGGCGGTCTAATTTTCAATCTCTTCAATTGAACAGTTCGCACCTAGTTGTATGTTTTCCACAACACCTTCTTTTGTGGATATGTCAACATTGATGGTTTGTGATATGTTTCACAAATTTCTCTCAGAGATTGTATCATGAGTGAGTATCAGATATTCGGGAACATTGACAATATCGGTTGGAAATATAGATGAAATATCTTTCTTGATTTCATCCAGACTGGGAAGAAAAGATGAGCGATGGTGGTTATCATCCCATGGTGACTCTTCGATACTAAGAATTTCCATAATGGATTCATCTAATGGAAAAATATGTAGGATTTAATCAAAGGTCGAGGATAAGGAATCTAACCAGGATGGTAATGAATAAGAATTAGACGCTAGCAGATGTTGGTCGTTAGGTGAAGGAGAGGCGGATTGAATGGCATTGTATTTGTCCTCGGCAGGACTAAGTGGAATAATGTCACCTAGTGTATCGAATTCTAAAGGAATAGGTACAATCCAAGGATCAAATGATTCGAGGGATTGATGTACTATGGTTGAAATCATGTTTATAGTGGAAATATGTTGTGAAGTTTGAGGAACGGGTGCAGGGAAAGTTCCCATGAACGAAGAATATTTCAACAAACCTACCCCTACACTCTCATAAGTAATCTTTGAGTCCCCAAAAAATGGAATATTTTTGGTTGTTTGATTGCAAGCACCAAGTGTACAGTAATCTAATTGATTGATGGTAACGATTTTTCCTTGATGAGGAAAATGAAAACATCGAAAAACCAAGGAGGCCACAACAATCATAGCATAAAACCAACTTCTTGTGAGAAATAAGTTATAATCTAAAGGAGTGTCGACTACTTCCACATCGACGAAAATAGTTTTTCCCCCCAATTGAACAACTAATGATTGTAACATCCCATGAGGTCTAAAACCTTGTCCATCAAATGTTTTAACTTGATGGGAGATTGATTAAGACCAGGGGATTTAAGTCCTTTCCAACAGGATAAGGACATGACATAGGTTGATTCTCCCTCATCCAATATAGTGTGATGAATATGTTGATTGCGAACAACAACATCGATTTGAAATGCAAGTTGGTGAGAGAATATCGATTTATAATTGTTCAGGTTAAACGTGATATTATTGGATGACTCGGGATCTATAGCTTCGATGACTGCCAAGAGAGTCCTACGTTGGATGGGGTAGTGTTGTAGAAATTCGAGAGACGACATTGCACAAGGTGCGTGTGCCAAATATTCAACAATGTTGTAGTTTTGGACAGCACGAGAGTTAGGATTAAAGGTCAACTTTCAGATAGTGCTATTGGGTAAGCGTAAGATAGAGTCAAAATTAGGTTTCTCAATATGGAGAGGTCTAGATGTAGGGGTAACTGAAGTGGAAGGTGGATCAGTCACATTTCCATTAGTTATTCTTTCCTTACTGGGTTTTCCCGGAGGTGTGTTATATGTCGATGTTCTAGTGGTCAAGTCTACACCATTAAACATAGAAATATGTGCACTTGAGGAAGCATCCTTGTTAGCAAGATGACTTGGGTTGCCTCCTTGCGAAGGTGCAATATTTTTGCAACCAGTGACTGCTATTATGGAAAAGGATGTGTCAAAACAACGGGTTGGGAATTTCCTTTAAATAATTTCGATACTTCTTCCCGGTGGGGACAATCTCTTGTGTAATGATCTTCATCACATATGAGACAAGGAAATTTTGGTTTTCGCTGTGGTTTCTTTTCAGTAGCGAGTGGTGGTGTTTGTGTTTTTTTATTTTCAGTTTGATTAGAATTTTTTTGGATTTATTATTAGTTTTATTTTTTCCCCCAAATTGTGATGGTGAAGTAGATTGAACTGTATTTAATTCATACACTTTAGTGGGGGAAGAATTTTATGGGACATAAGTATGCATTGTAGGCGAGGTAGATATTGAATGATCAGTTTTCCTAGTCGATTATGAGACGGGTTGTGTTTTGATAGGACCGATAACACCATCTAAATGAGAGGTAGAGGATGGTTTTGATTGATCATTTGATGTACGAGGAGCGTTTGGGATCAATTCTTACAAAGTATCATATTGGGAATAAACTAGATCCAGGTATTGGGCACGAGCAATAGATTCCTCTTCTATAACTACACCTCTTGTGGCTACATTGCAAGTAATAGGAGGTAATAGGGATTTTGTGAACCATTCAGCCAACAACTGGTCGGGGATGGTGGATTTGATCAACTGTCGTCGCCGTCTCCACTCATGAATATGATCGAAAATATTGATGGAGTTAGTCTGACGAAGGGAGGTCAAAAGTTTTGCGTCAGTTTCGTATCTAATTGGCAAATGAAAATGGGTGAGGAAAGTTATGGAAAATGATTTGAAGTCTTGAAAAGATCTGCATTGTAACTCAATGTACCATTTCACCATTGAGCCCATAAGAATATGTTGGAAAAGATGTAAACGAATAGAGCCATCCATCGGTGATTTTGATGAACACCAAAGATGAAATGTCATGACATGGTTATTTGGGTCTTCTATAGGTTTACCATCAAATTTTGGAATATCAGATGGTAACTTGGCGGGAATTACTAGCCAGAAAGGGAAGTGCAATATGGGATCATTTGTCAATATCGACAGATCCGGTAGGTCTAAATTTTCCAAGAAGGGTATATGTTGATTACTTTGAGGATGATATTGGTGAGGCATAGGGACACCAGTAGGACCATAAATTGGTTGTGGTGGAAATTTGTATCCAGAAGGTCCTCCCATATGTGGTTGTTGTGGATTTTGTCCAACAAAATTAGGATTCATTTGTTGATAAATTTGTGTAAAAGGTGAAGGAAAACCCATTTGGCCTTGGGGATGATAACTAGTGTATCCCAGGGGGGATAACCAGTTTGACCTTGGAGAGGATTACCAGTTTTTCCCTGAGGAGGGTAACAGGTTTGACCTTAAGGAGGGAAATCGGTTTGACCCAAAGGAGGGTATCTAGGTTGACCTTGAAGAGGGTATCCAGGTTGGCCCTGGGGAGGGTATCCAGGTTGACGCTAAGGAGGGTAATTGATTTGACCCTGTGGAGGAAATGATGATTGGCCTTGAGGACCCAAAGTGGGATTCGGGACACCTGGGAAAGGTTGTCCAAAATACAGTCTGAAAGGATTAGGATTTATAGATCCTCCTTGTGGGTTAGGATTTTAACCTCCCTAGTGTGATGGATTAAAATATTCTCCCTGGGGTGGTCCCCATGATGGTTTTGGGTTTCCGACAAAATAACTTGGATCTTTCTCCCCTGCTATAGTTTGGGAAATGATTGGGACTTCTCCCCCAAATTAAGGTTTCCCCCTGGTAGGGATTTGTCTAGTGAAAGAGGGTTTCCCACAGATAGGGGTTTGTCCACTAATGGAGGATTTCCCCCCAGTAGGGATTTGTGGTATAACAGGGTTTTGCATTTTATGATGGGAAGGTGTCCCAACAGGATTATGTAGGGTGAAAGAAGTTGATTCTTGAAGAGGCATTGTGGGTGTAATAATTATAGTACTTTGTAAATTACAAGGAAGTACAAGACATGTATCACTCATTATTTATCCTAAAGTGGTAGTAGCATGTGTTAGTCTGACAGGGTGGTCATAGTATTGAATCGATGGACCTGCATCTGCACCTGTGGTGGAAGATGTATGTGGAGGGATAAAGAGCGATCGGTTCAAATTGAATTTTTCATAAATATCATGACCCGATGGAGTTATCCATATACAACGAACATGATTTTGATGTGGATATACCATTTCAGTAGAGAAGATAGGGGTTGTATATTCTTCATTTAGATTGGTTTGTTCTGGTTCCATGTCAAATTATTCGTATGGCCTTGACAGTAATCTGGGATAATCTTCAGCTATGATATTTTTTGAAGTGTCTACTCGGAGAAGTAGTGGATCAAGAGGGTTGGTCAAAGACGAGCTTGCAGGAGGGGTAGAACCTTCCTGAAATAATACTATGGCTCCCTCAGGATGATCAATCAAAGGAGTAGCAGCACTCCCAGTGTCTGAATATCTTTCAACCTCTTCACAGTCAGTGTCTTCAGGTGAGTTAGGAGGAAAGGTTTCATAGCCTTCTAGAGGAAACCCTTGCATCCTACATGATTGACAAAGACCTTTGTCATCCACAATACCAATCTTAAGGACAGCTAGGGTGAACAAACAACACTTGCTAAAAATCTATAAAACCAATAGGCAAAAGAATCACTTCTCCCATTGAACGTACTAGTTGGTGATGAAATACAACATCGTCAGAAAAAAGTGAGAAGGGTTTAGGATTGCGTAGGTGGATAAGTTACGTTGGCAACCTTCTTAATAGAATTATTCCTTGGTGCAAGTTCCCTCGCAGTTTTACCCGCGGGTTACCCTCTAAGGAGCCCGAGTGAGTTTGACCAACGTTTGTTCTAGGTACAATGAAGACTTCCCTTCATCATCACCTTGTGTATAGACCCTAAATATTATGGCCGCTAAGGTTACCAAATCACAGTCACCCTTTGGGTGGGTACAGTCGACAGTCAGGTTCGAACGTATGGGCAGGATATCAAGTTTGAAATTTTTCAAGAGAACTGAGGACAAGTGGATAGGTAAACTCCTGAGGACCCCAAATGGATTTGGGATTCACAAAGCTCTGAGACCAAAGGAAAACATTTGATTCTCAGGAAGAACCCCCAATATACGATCATTCGGCTACGATTGGTCAAGCCTCGGAGGGATAATATCCATTACTCTCTCGCATGAGACCTCATGTTTAACCCCTGTGTGAGAGGGGGAACCCAGCTATGCTTATTCGAAAATTATATTTTCTCTCCCTATCACAAGATTATGTGTTTGTATTTATTGCTTTGGAGAGTTAAACTTGCAACCTATTCCAAAGATCTATTCCTAGTCTACTATTGGTGTAAAGATCTAAAAACAAAAGTTTCTAGTTCAATTTTAATTATTGCTTATTTTTGTGGTTGTTTGTTACTCAAGGGTGAATGATAGTGAAACTAATGACGTTTTGAGACTCGACTTTGAAATAAGGCAAAAAGAATGAGATGCAATTTTATTTTCAATGAACTTCTAGCTATGGGAAGAAGAAGATTTTCTTTCTTTTCATCACTAACAAACACTTCTAAATAATGCAAAGACTTAATGCAATTTTGTTCCCAAACAAGAATTCAAACATTCACAAAATTATCAAAACAAAACTTTTTTAATTTCCAAGACTAATGCATACAAAGTTATACAAATTCTTATTTGTTTGATTTTATATGCAAACAATGATATTCTTCTAGTGTTTCGATCTTTCACTAACGATGAAATAGTTTGTAGATTAGAATGGGATAGAACAGGAAACAAAATATTGTTCAAACAAAGATACTTAGAAAAAGAAAACAAAGAGAATGAAATTCACTCAAATAGAAATCTAAAAAGACAAGAAATCAAGCAAATTTTCACTCAATAATCTTTGAAAAGTGAGCAGCAATAAATGATTTCAAAGCTAAGTTATGGCAAGCATAGAAATCTTGATAGCCAAAAAAAACCCTTTCAAACCCTTCTAATCAGAATGATATCTGATGATATTGTGAAATAAGGATGAAACCAATGAAAGGGAAAAATAAACCAATCTCGCAATTAAAGAAAAAGTTGCAACCTTAATCAAAGATGTATAATAGTTATGTGCATCAAATAAGACTAAAGACAGATAGAGAATGCATTGGTTAAAAACTTATGGCCAACAAAATTGAGAAGAACTTGGAAAACCTGAAGATTCTCACTGAAACGAGAAGGTGGTGCTCCTGTCCACAAGGGGATAGGGCAAAGTGGCACTCCCTATAGAGATACATGGGAGAGCCAGTCTCACAGTGGCGCCCTAGTGTCCATTGTAGAGGAGGGTCAGTTCTGGGAAAGTTGAAAAAAGTTGGAAAAAAGCTAAAAATTCAAGGAAATCCAATCAATGGCTCAGAAAAACTTTTAATGAAGTAGACGAAAAAGGGAATTGATTCAGAATCTAGCATCAGGAAAGACCTAATGATGGGAAAAGGATTTAGAAAATCCAAGTAAATACTAATCAAATTCGATCCCCAGTGGATTCTCCAATTTCTATTACGGAATATTTCCCTTGCGTACATGTGAAATATCCCTTGGATTATCAGACCCATGTTACCAAGACAGAAAAGTATAGACGGTTTCTATATTCCTTTCAGATCTAACTTAGCTAATTAAAAGAGGAGGAAAAAAATGTGACATAACTTATTCTGGTGATTGTCCTTTGATGCTCCAAATATTGAGCTTGATTCCTAAGCTCCTTGATCCTGCAAAAAACAACAAAGATACATTTATTCCACTCTATATAATCAACTAAATAGATCTACCTATGAAGATTGAATGATAATAGACAAGTAGATGAAAAAGTACACATACTTGAAGGAAATAGGCCAAGTATATTAATTTTAGAACCAAAATCAATTACTTACAATCTGAGATTGAATATGCAGCAGCTCCATCAGGTCCTCCTCATCCAACCCTTTGTATGAAGAGCATTAGATCAAAATAACAATGCTATTATTGATTTCTTCCTCTTCCTTCCCTATGGAAAAGATTTCAATTTATAGGCATGATAAGTACAAGTACCATGAGAAAATGAGGGATATTTATGAGGGGAGAGACCCGTAAGGTTTGGATCAGATCCTAGGGTGAATCCAATGCATGAGGGTCGAACATAACTAACCCAATGTGAGAGAGCTGGCCCATAGAATTTGGTGGAGTAGATCCCCATTTTTCCTCAACAAGAATGGTGCTCCCCCATAGTGAGATACAAGTGCCATATTAGGACTGGCGCTCCCCTAACATGGCAGAGAGGGCGCCATGGCACTCCCCCAGTATGGTCATGGGGGCTCCACCCTTCATAAATTCTCAAAAATGGGTTGAATTTTCCAAGGAAAAGTTGTGTATCGATTGTCAATGATAGGGATTTTCTCTAACATGATTCGTAGGTTGTAGAAAATGTTTCTAAGGTTTCGATTGAGTTGTGACACTTATAGAAAGTGCATGAAGCATGTTACAACACATGCAACACTTGCTAATGTTGATTTGTGACACTTACAACACTTGTGACACTTAGAATGTGACATGTGTGCCACATGTGACACTTGTGACACTTAAAACATGATGTTTGCGCCACGTATGACACTTGCGACACTTTATATGCAAGTGTGGAATTTTGATGTGTAACAAAATACCAAAACAAGTAGAGATTTATTAAACCCATAAAATACCATAGGTCAAATAAATTTGAAACAAACAAAATTAGAGGTCCAAAAATCCAACACATCATTGAAAACTTGATATTGAGCACCCACAAATATAGGTTGAGAAAAAATATAGTATACTTGCTTGCAATTCAAGATTTATACCATTAAATTTTTATGGCAAATCATATCTCAATTCCCATCCATTAACATATTTGTACAATAATTTGTATAACGAGGCCTAGAACTTACATAAAAACTAGATTAAAAGACTTCAATTATCAAACACGGATGAACAAAAAAAACATAACTGACTATAATTCTTTAATACTGCTAAACATATAGATCTATGCATTTAAAAATATTATTTTATCAATAGAACCATATCCAATGTTTTGAAGGACACTCACTTAAAAATGATACACACATGATATGAACTTCCTCCATTCATGGATAATTTACTCACTAATTTACTATCTCCTCTACAAGGATTTTTTTTGTCTTTTAATGCATATTTCATGGTTAATTTTGGCTATAAATCCTCTACGTTCCTACTTAATTCTTTGTTGGACATGGAAGCCTCATTCCTCAAAAATTAAATTACTTAAGAAGAAGAAGATGACTTAGATTTTTCATTAGGAGGCCTATTGGTTTTCTCTATTAAAGAAGATTTATGAGGAGGTGAATCAACAACTACCTTGTTGAAATAATGCATGGGTACATTTGTGTTCTCCTTGTTGAATTAGGTGTAACGGATCAATAACTAGAGGGAATTCATGTGTTGGGATTGAGAATACTAAGAATCCCCACCATGGTTTCAAGAATAAATATTATAACTTGGAAAACAAGAATATAAAGTGTGGATTTAGGGATCACAAGACTAGGTACTAAGCAGCAATTTGAATGGTATTTTTTTTTATTCTTCATTTTGATGTATTATCCTAAACTTTGGATAGAAGAGATTGAAATCTCACATATTCTAATCTGACAACCTCAACTCTTCAAAAACTACAAACAATTTTCAAGTATTCTCAAGTTATTGATTGGTGGGTAAAGGATGTCCTTAGGGAGGAAGTGATGTGAAGGAAATGATTTCCTTAAGGAGTAAGATTACA
>JASDQU010312084.1:1610-13557 GCA_032191745.1 Picea mariana | reverse complement strand
CCTGCTTATATAGGTTTAGAGAGGCCCAACCACTTGAGATATCTTTGGGGTAAGTTGAGGATTTTCCTCCTTCAGTTAGGGATCTTCCCTAAGATCATGGCTTGACCAAGGATTCGAATCCAAATTCCTTCAGAGAATGAAGAGATCTTTCCCCCATTCTTCTCAACAAACCAACTGTTTCCTAGAATAGGTAGCGCTCCCCCAAAAGGGCAGTCAGAGCATTATAACGCTCCCTAGTAATGTATAGGGGGGCACCAACACTCCTAACAGTAGCAACGCTCCTCCAAAATGGCAGACATAGTGTTATAACACTCCTAGATAGTCTATAGGTGGGTGCCAGCACTGCTGAGAGAGGTATAGGGGAGCACTCTCCTCTAAAAACTCAATTTTAGTGGTTCTTTCAAATGGCAAGAGGTTCATAAAGCCAGTTAACCATTCCTCTTCTTCCAAATCAAATGTTTGAGGTGTTTCAAGTGTCTTTCTGATGTCATTATAGGTATGACATAGGCGTTATGGCAGTATGATTTTCCTGACACTTGTGACACTTGTAATGATGACACTTGCGACACTATCGAAGTGAGTAATTTCGATGTGTAATAGATTTCCCCCCAAAGTATGAAGTTAGAAGACAAGAACTGATAACTGAAATGCTTTGTAGACTTTCAAGCAAGGGTATAGATGTAGAGAACCTGACAGAAGCTGCACACAAACATCCAACAAATATTATGACATGTTTCAAACCCAAGGCAGGCATACCTATGCTTGGGTGATAAAGACTTGCAAGATATGGCCGCCATAAAATACACTGCGTATCCATAATTGNTGATCGTAGCCATGAAGAATACACAGTGGATCTATGAGATGACAAGACATAGCCACGACCAATACAAAGTGGATTTATGTGACAGTATACGTGTCATTGTTCAAGAGAAACTCCTTTGCAACCTGGGCAAAGTAAATATAAGAGTGATGACTCAACCTAGGGTCTTCTTACCGATCCCGATGTAGTACAAATCTAACCATGTGAATAGATGTACTGATGTCGAACATGGCAGAAACCACTTGATTACCGATCAATGATGTAAACCGTTAACAAGCGCGAGGGAAATCATCATTAATGTCAATGATTCCCAAGGTACCCTAGTACATTCCAACAAATGTGAATGGATGAGCTGAAGTTGAACATTCGTGGAATCATTTGATCAGAGGTCAATGATGTAAACCCACTGTCGAATGTGAGGAGGCCTTCCATTGAGGCATGCAGGTCCCAAAATACTAACTGGTTTCTAAGTCTAGTCCCTGGATAATGTGTTGAAGTCGACAGGAATAGACTCGTTGAAGGAGGGCCTTGATGTATCCCCCATAAACGACATGAAACAGACACAGAGATGTAATTGGTAGATCAAATGAACATGGAGTGATGTGGGTATTGAGGAAAGATATTTGTGATGGCTGACTCTCGAGGCGAATACTTCCCTTGAACACTGAAGGCACAACAACATAAACATGACAAGGACCAAAACACGATGATGCAATGGATATTGTGACTTTCGTCAGGTGACCCAAAGGAGTAAGGAAAACTCAGAGGATTGGTTCAGTGCAGAGGTTCAGCGGATTAAGATGTGCGCAAACAAAGTGCCGTGTTCAGGGGCGACCCTAAGAGTTACTTGGTAATGTTCTCAAAAATTGCTTGGCTTGCTTTTTTCAATTTTCCCCCCATCCAGATAGACGAGTACCTCTTTTTAATTTAACGAGCTCGAGGAAGGTAACACATGCTCGATATAACTCACCTTCGGTAATTTCCTCTTCCTTTGTTTAATGAACTGGAATAAGTAAGGGTTCGGTCCCATATGGGCTTGTCAATGTTTGTTTAACGAGTCCAAAGATAGAAAACTCGAAGGTTTTTCATGATTATAGAGTCTGGAAAAACACTTAAAAAAGAAATCTCTCAGTTCCTTTTTCGTAAAGTAGTCTGAGGAGACCGAAAAAGAGATAAACTATCGCTCAACAAACATTTTCTTCAAATACTTTAATGAGCGTGAAGAGAACAAGGTCGCTCGACAATCTTTTCATGTTTAGAGAGTCTGAAAATAACTTAAAGATGACTCCAATGTTGTCCTTTTTCATAATGTTAGTCTCGTGAGGCTGAAAAAGAGATAAATTATCACTCGAAAGACGCCCTTTCAAACCTTTTAACGAGTGGAAAAGAAATCAAGATCACTCGGCAATCTTTTCATGTTTAGAGAGTCTGAAAAGAGCTTAAAGGAGACTCTAGGGGGTTCCTTTTTTGTGTATCCGTACAGGTCTGAAAAAGAGATAAAATTTTACCTAGATGGATTCTCATGTATTTACGAGCACAAGAAAGAACAAAGACTAAGCTCAGTATGCCCCTAGCTTGAAACATAGTGGCTTAACTCTAGAATGATCATCAAAGGCTAGATACATGCCCTCCAAGCTTCGATTCATTCACCGACTTTGAGGTTTTCACCAATTTCTCTACGAGAGGAGAAAAAGGAGAAGGGTGGATGAAAAGAAGGTTCAATAGAGGTGACTATTTCATTTTTTAACGAGCTTGACATAGGAAAAGAACTATGCTCAGGGCCTCTGTTTCATTTTTTAACAAGCTTTCCACAGAGAAGAGAAACTATGCCCAGGGCCTCTGTTTCATTTTTTAACGAGCTTGCCACAGAGAAGAGAAACTATGCTCCCTAGAAAATCTCCCCAGTGGAGTCGCCAATTTCTATTGAAGGAAAATCTCCCTGCGGACAGGTATATCTCCTCTTGAGAGCTAGACTCTTAACTCTTAAGACAGAAGACACTTATCATGGACACTGACTTCCTTTTAGGTCTATATAAACTAATGTGTGAGGAGCAAGGAGAAAAGAAGTACCTGTTACCAGTGTTTGTCCCTACACGGTCCAAGTTGAGCTCCAATCTTTCGCTCCTCGACAAGCCCTGTAGACAAACAAAAGTACAACCACTTCCTACTCTACTGAGATTAGCTTAAAACAGATCTATCTACTTAGAGACAAGTTCATGTGAGATCAAACACAAACTAGAATGAAACAGACCAAGCATATTATATTGATGAAAACAATAACGAAAGAAACTTACAACCGTAGATGCGAGTGCAGTAGCTTCGTCAAGTCCTCCTTGTCTAACCCTTGCTCAAAAGACCCACAATCAGAATGACAATAGCTTCACTGATCATTCTCCACTTCACTGTGTGTTTCCTATGAGATCATAGGTTTCATGCCTCCAATCCTCCCTTTCACCATAAGAGGGCCTGCTTATACAGGTTTAGAGAGGCCCAACCACTTGAGATATCTTTGGGGTAAGTTGAGGATTTTCCTCCTTCAGTTAGGGATCTTCCCTAAGATCATGGCTTGACCAAGGATTTGAATCCAACTGCCTTCAGAAAATGAAGATATCTTTCCCCCATTCTTCTTAACAAATCAACTGTTGCCCAGAATAGGTAGTGCTCCCCCAAAAGGGCAGTCAGAGCATTATAACGCTCCCTAGTAATGTATAGGGGGGCGCCATCTCTCCTAACAAAATCAACTCTCCTCCAAAATGGCAGACATAGTGTTATAATGCTCCTAGATAGTCTATAGGGGTGCACCAGCACTCCTGAGAGAGGTATAGGGGAGTGCTCTCCTCTAAAAACTCAATTTTAGTGGTTCTTTCAAATGGCAAGAGGTTCATAAACCAAGTTAACCATTCCTCTTCTTCCAAATCAAATGTTTGAGGTGTTTCAAGTGTCTTTCTGATGTCGTTATAGGTACGACATAGGCATTATGGCAGTATACTTTTCCTGACACTTGCGACACTTGTGAGCAAAATGTGACACTTGCGACACTTGTAATGAAAACACTTGCGACACTATCGAAGTGAGTAATTTCAATGTCTAACACTAAGTCCTCAAGTGGGAGATCTAATTCTAAGGGTAGATCTAAATCTCCCAGAAATTTTGTAAAGGTATGCTGGAGATGTGGAAAAGAAGGGCACTACAAGAAGAAATGTATATCAAAAGTTGAGAAAACAAAGAGATCTAAAGAAGTTCCTTCAACAAAAGAAAAGACCTCCAAGGAAGAAGGAGGGGATGTTTACTTGGATTCTTCAAGCACACATGCAGATCATGAGGCATGCTTGGTTGACTCAGGTGCATCCTTTCATATGACTGCCCACAGGGAGTGGTTCTGTGAATATGAAAGGTATGATGGAGGTAATATTTTTCTCGGTGACGACTCAAAAACCAGAATCATAGGACGAGGAAAAGTGAAATTTAGTCTCATAGATGGAAGGATTAGAACACTACCTGGTGTTCTGCACATCCCAAGATTGGCCATAAATTTGATTTATGTAAGCAAAATGGACAATGCAGGGGTAAAAACAATATTTGAAAAGGAAATCTGTAGGATGGTTCGAGGAGAAATGGTGTTGCTAAAGGGAGTTCAACTTGGAACTCTGTATAAGATACAAGGAAGCACTATTAGCGATGGGTGTAATAGTTCCATTGTTCCTGATATTGGAGTGGAAGAAGAAATAACTCCTACAGTCTCTGGAGAAAAGGTTATTTTGTGGCATCAAATATTGGGGCATATCGAAGAGAAGGGTCTTCGACTACTACATGGTAAAGGTATGGTTGAAGGTATTTCTAACTACTCTCTGGATTTTGATTTCTATGAACATTGTGTGTATGGGAAGCAGAATCAGGTAAGATTCCCCTCTGGTGCAACAAGGGCAGAAGGAATTTTACAGCTAGTTCATAGTGATGTGTTTGGACTTGTGTCAGTTCCATCATTAGGAAAATTTGTGTACTATGTCTCATTTATAGATGAATTCTCGAGGAATACTTGGATATATTTCCTAAGGAAGAAATATGAAATCTTTGATAGGTTAAAAGAGTTTAAGGCTCTTGTTGAGAATCAAACAGAGAAAATAATTAAGGTGTTGATGACATATAATGGCAGAGAGTTATGTGGGAATAATTTGAATAATTATGTAAGAAGTTCAGTATAGAAAGGTAGAAGAATACTCCATATACACCTCATAATAATGTAGTTGCATAAAGGATGAACAAGACGCTGATGGAAAAATCAAGGCGCATGCTCAATGGTGCCAGGTTAGGGAAATAATTTTGGGTAGAGGCAGTGGGTACTACATGTTACCTGGTCAACAAATCACCCTCATCAAAACTGAATGACAAGAATCTAAAAGATGTATGGACTGTTAATAAACCTTCTCTCACACATCTCAAGATATTTGGCTGTGAGGCCTATGTTCATGTTCTAAAGGAAAACAAGAGTAAGATATAAAAGAAGGTTGAAAAGTGTATCTTTATTGGATATAAAGATGGTCTCAAAGGTTATAAGATTTGGAACCCAGAAACTAAGAAGGTTGCATATAGACGAGATTTGGTATTTATAGAAATAAAGGATGTTGTTAAATAAGAAGTCCTACCAAGTAAGGAAAAACTAGAGAAAATAAAGTTTGATCTAAAGGATGATGAATCAGACTCTACAGAAGAACATGAATCAGAAGAAGAATATCCTCATACTCTAGTATTTAGGAGATTGATTCGAGAGAGAAGGCTACCAGAAAGGTATACTTCATCTAATTTCCATACAATTTTTTCTTTGTCTATTACTACTGATGATTCTAGAACTGTCAGGGAGGCAGTGGATGGAAAACTCTGGAAAAATGCCATGGATGAAGAAATGGCAGCCTTGGATAAGAATGAGGCTTGATATCTAGTGGAGTTTCCAACTGGAAGAAAGCCCATTGGCAACAAATGGGTATTTAAAAAAAAAATGAATGCAGAAGGCAAAGTGGAGAAATACAAAGCTTGATTAGTAGCAAAGGGTTATTCCCAGGTTGAGGGAATTGATTTTGGTGAGATTTTTTCTCATGTTTCCAAGTTAACTTCTACAATATTTATGTTATCTGTTGCTATTGCATTTGATTTTGAAGTAGAACATATGGATGTGAAGACAAAATTGCTACATGGGGATTTGGAAGAATACATCTATATGAAATAGCCAGAAGGCTTTGCTGTGAAGGGAAAGAAGGAGCTGGTATGCAAGATGAAAAAGTCCTTGTATAGTTTAAAACAATCACCAAGGATGTGGTATAAAAAATTCGATACTTATATGCTGGGACTTGGCTTCACAAGAAGCAAAGAGGATCATTGTGTGTATTTTAAATTAATTTATGATCATTTGATTTATTTGGTCTTGTATGTGGATGAAAGGTTGGTGATAGGAAACAACAAGGAGATTACCCAGGATGTGAAAACTCAGCTGTCCTATAAATTTAACATGAAGGATCTCGATGCTGCAAATTTCATTTTGGGCATGAAATTAAAAGAGATTGGAAAAATAGGAAACTCTGGTTAAATAAGAGAAAATATGCTGAGACAATATTGCAGAGGTTTAATATGCAAGAATGCAAACCGACCAAGGTCCCTATTCCTGTTGGTGTAAATTTATCTATGGATCAGTGTCCCAAGACACAAGAAAAGGACGAGGACATGTCTCGTGTTACATATACAAGTGAAATTGGTAATTTGATGTATGAAATGGTCTGTAATAGACCATACATTGCACATGCAATGGGAGTTTTGAGTAGGTACATGTAAAAACCAGGGAAGGAGAATTGGACAAGAATAAAAGGGTTTTCAGGTATTTGCGTGGCACTGCTAGCTATGGATTGTGCTACCAAGGAAGACCAGGATTGGACAAAGTGTTGGAAATACATGGCTTTGTTGATGCAGACTAGGATGGATATCTGGATCGTAGGAGATCTACAAGCAGGTTTGTGTTTAACCTGTTTCGAGGAGCAATCAATTGGATGAGAAAAAAACATGTTGTAGTGACACTTTCAAATAGAGAAGTTGAATACATGGAAACCAATCATGCAAGTAAGGAAGCAATATAGTTTAAAATATTGTGTTCAGGTATTGGGTTGGTACAACATGATTTAAGGATAGATGGTGACAGTCATAGTGCATTTTTCTGGCGAAGAACCTGACTTATCATTCAAAGAGAAAGCATATTGATATTGAATATCACTTTGTGAGAGACATCGTTGAAGAAAAGAAAGTGTTGTCGATGAAGGTGGAAACTTTGAATGATGTTGTAGATTCATTAACAAAATCTATGAGCACTGAGAAATTCTCTTGGTGTAGAGGATCTATGGGCATTGCTTCCCTGGATTGTTGACTATGTCACCCCCTGTATGCAAAGAAAACAACAAGTGGGAGAATGTTGGGTATGTGTTATATTCTTTGCACGACTAGCTGTAGTGGCTGCTACGTTGCATCGAGGGGTGATATTTCCCTTGCATGGGGGTTCGGTGGCAGCGCCCCCAAGATTTTTTTTTCCTTGGGAAACATGTCTCATTTTTGCCTCATTTTTTGTGTCACCTCGATTTTCGTGTCCATTGTTGGGCAGTTTTTCGTCACATGGTTTTTGTTGATGGTTTTCTATTTTCGTTTAAGGAATTATGGTTGTTCACTAATCTAAGTAATTGGGTTAGGTTATTGGATGCCGATGGATCCTATATGTATATTGTATTGTAAACAATGTATCATAATGAATGAATATAGAATATGTTGGTTTTCCTGGGGAAAATCTCTGTGTAATGTTTGTATTTTCCATTGTATCTTTTATGTTCTTTTATTGAAAATCTGTTTGCAGTAAAATATTGTACAAGGTTAAAATCTACAGGAATTGCCCACCATGTAGAAAACATGGAAAAACTAACAAGTCAAAGAATAATCAAAGGATCTATAAGAGGGTGACCAAATTGGGTCCTGCTACAAGTTCATGAGCGCAACCATAATCGTTGTTCACCCCAACGACCATCATTACACTAATTCTCATTACATGGTCCCAGTGAAAAAATTTCAGCCCGAGGAGATCCAAAAGAAAAAATGACCTAAAAATATCATTTGGATTAAATCCTTCATCATAGAAACCCTAGTGTGCCCTACCTTTCCTAAGGTTCTTGCAATAAGATCATCTACAAAATGCTAAAAAAAATGCATTTCCATAGTTTTCCCGCCAATATTTTCCTTCCATCTTACATCTTTGAATTGGAATTGGATAACCAAAACACTCTTCCTATATTCCTTTGCCATATATGCAGAGAAATAAAAAATAGTGTAAACACTGTTAGAAACCAAGTCATAAAACATAACGATCTGAATTGTATCCTTTCCTAAAATCTCTTGTAAAGTTGTAATAAGCTTGTAATTGTTTTTTAATTTTATTTTGTCTTTTTGGAAAAATGGGAAGGGCAAATGAACCAATGTGATGGTTGGCCTTCCAAAGACAACCCATTAAAAATAAAGGCTTTAGTGAAGAAGGAGAAACAAAGGAGATGCAAGGAGAATTGAGGGAGAATAGTGGCCTAAACGAAAGCTTGAAGAAGGAAACCTGCTCGAAGCTCAATGGATGAAGGAATCAAGAAGCCTTTCCACACTGAGTGAAGGTGTCTTTGAGCCATGGCCATCTACAATTTTGATATGGATAGGTAACAATACACAAAGTATATTTATAGTGCACTCCTCTACAATTTCCTTCAGAGCATAATAAAAATCCTTGTCAAATATTGAAATATTTATGTAATTGTTTTGATTTCATGGCTCTTGTGGGTTCATTAATATATTATATTCTCTATGCAATGGATGTTTTGATTATGTTTATGAATTACTATATTGTGGTATGAGAGCCACAACAAATGGAATTGCTTCATTCCTTTGGAAGTTTCACCATATCCCCATCACTTCGATCAATTAATTGTTGGGTTATTTACTTGAGGAACTACAACATAAAATTTTGTTGGCTTCCATCATTTTCCAGATGGAATCACTAGCTTCTATTATTTGATTGGGTTTCTGGCTAGGTTCTTTGTGGAACTTTGTGCATTCACCTATATTCCATCGACCCGGCTGCATTGTACCTTCAATTCCATGCATGGGTAGAGTGTGCACATAAATTCCCATACCTGTGTGATTTGGGTAACAAGCCACAATGCTTCCTTAACTAATTGATGCACTGGAATGAGACATCATAAACAATTATTCTTTGGTTAATGCACTATTTTATTACAACATACACATCAATGCTTGATTGGTAGCTACCATCTATGAAATTTCTCTCAAGGCCACCTTCAATGGGCATGCTTACAATTAATTTGAGTGATGAACTCTACACATTCAATAAATAGAGTTTAAATTAAACATTAATAGTTCGCTTGAATTGGGGGTTAATGTGTGGTTGGTTTATGTAACTAATAAGAAACATCAACATTGCTTGGAAAGTTGAATAGATTGTGGACTAAGAAGTAAATTCWTTCTGCATCTATGTTGAGGAAAGGGACATACCATATGCTAACTATTTATAGATTAGATGATATTATAGAAGGTTTGTCAAAGATCTTGAAGTATCTACCATGAGAAAATTATTGAAGAAGGAGAATTTGGACGAGTTGAGAGACTTCAAYWGGTAGATCCAAGAGGAAAGTTGGTATTGGAGGAAAAGAATGGATAAGCTAGAAAAAGAGCTTGCCAAGCACCTGGTCTCCTTCACCACCATGAGGGAAGAATTAGATGGGAGTAGATTGCAACTCTTGCATTTGGGGGATAAATTCATTGAGATAGATAATTATAAATATGAGAGGTTCATAAAAGACATTTCTCAACTATACTAGGATTTGGTAACCAAAGAAGAGGCCTTGAATATGCTACAAGCAGTTTTCCAAGAGACTAAGAAAACACCTTCCATTTTCATCGTTGAAGCTAGTACCATGACAGAGACAAGCCTGGTAAATTCACCTTCCAAAATCCTTCCTCAAGAGAACTTTGGTGACTTTGAAAATCACACTAGAGTCACCGGTTCCAAACTTATGAGGTAAATGAGATATGATGGGAAAGGGTTGGGAAAGGAAGGCCAAGGGATTATTATCCCCATAGTAGCTCAACAAAGGTGCAAACATGAAGGCCTAGTATTTAGTGGATAAGAAGTCAACACAATTGTAGCTCAAACCACCTTTGTTAAGGCAAGAGGGACCATAAAAGAAGCCATACCCATGGAGTAAAAGGAAATTGGAAAAGGAGTGTGCAACAAGCCACTCAATTCAATTTGTAGAGGCTCAGAAGAGGGAAACAAAGAGATGATTCCACTTTCCAGATTTTCTCCAACTCTTGGGGGACCAAGCAACCAAGTTGACAGGCATCATCAAGAACCAAAAAGGTATGAAATAGTTTGTTTCTGTTAAAATAAAATGGGTCATTAGGCTAACTATTTTTGGCATTCTAGAAGGCCAAGCAACTCATGCAGGAGCTACTGCTAGTACTGTAGATTGACTAGATGTTGGGAGGAAAATTTTTGTAGGCTTCACCTTGAACTCCATCCAAGAACCGAACGACGAAGAAGAAATCATGGAGAGTCAAGGTCAAGGGGAAAGAGGAGCTGCTTGCACTTGTTGTTAGCCTATGGCTTACCTTTACCAATGACTAAGTCTAAATTGTCACCTATATTTGTATTATTCATTTAGGATATTAGTAATATATCCTCAAGTGATGACTAATGAGTTAGTTAAGATTGCCTAGCCTAGTCATCATGCATGATTTTAGGATCTAGAGCACTTTCTCTATGAGGTGGCATCACCCATTGTACTATAAATATGTAACATTAGAGTGAATAATTAAAAGTGTTGGCTGTTGAGCATTTTCTGCCATGTTGTTGTTGTTGTTTATATTTTAACAATTGGTATCAGAGCTCTTATGGTCTTAAGGGCCTGGTAGTCTTGAGATTCATGGTAGTTTTCCATGAAAGATCTTGCTGTTCAAATGTGGAGATGAACATGAATAACCAAGCAAAAGAGGAAAGTTTGTTGCTATGTTGGATCGACATCATGAATCTAAACTGAGATCTAAAGCCACAGATCTGAATGCTACATCATGGAGGAAAGAAATCTTAAGTGTTGAATGGAGCGTTGGATAGATCGATTAGCATCATATATTTCCAACAGATCGAGTCAACATTGGAATTATGAACAGATCAAGGCATGAGAGTAGTTTTTAAGATCGAACTATAAATCTGTGTGACCTGTGAATGTCTCCACCGATAGATATTTATGGTGATGTGCGATGTGAGGGACACAAATGTGGGCATATATGCAGGTTTAGCTGCTGCTGATCATGGTAGCGGCTTATCCCTCTGTGGCTTCTCTGCAGCAGGCACACAACTGGCCAAAAATCCAATCAGGTGTTCCAAAATACGTTGCCATGAAAAGAAGTCATTAAGGTGTGACAGAAATAATGTAGTGACAACATCAGTCCTGGTTGAATAATCCATTTTGTTTTGTATTTTTTTTTAATCAACCACATCTAGAGTTGAAGTTTGTATTGTATATTTTACTTTTCTATTTTATTGCTTTCCTATATTTGATCTCGGTTTGCAGGAGGTAGATGGCACCTGTCACGTGGGTGTTTCTAAGTTCAAAAGTGATAGAACTATACATGAATATGCCCCTAGATTGAAGATCTTCCCATTCTGTTCGTTCATTAAGCGGCTACAACATTAGAAAATGAGACATCTTGTCCTTTCTTCATGCCTGGCATTGAAATTCCAACAGTAGTGGTTGAATTCATATGATCAGATCCACGTTACATATTCCTAGATCTAGTTCAGTTTGAGAAAATCCACTAATGAAAGTAAAATTGATTTGTATCTTCCTCCTAAAAGAGTGAAATACCTGACTTATTCAGTGTCAAATGAGCATGCATCTTTCAAATCCTGACAACAATGATATCATCGAATGATTACACTTCAGATCCATAGAGACTCCATGTGATTAAATTTTGTGATTGTGCAGTCTAAAATTATGGGTGAAGAATACGAGCTCTAAGATTGCCTCCATGTAGTAATTGAACTTG
>JASDQU010312081.1:7030-20587 GCA_032191745.1 Picea mariana | reverse complement strand
CATGTACTTCCTTCTTCAATTCACTTTGTCATCTTCAAAAATTCATTTCTCCACAACCATGAGGATCCATGTGACGTGCCACATACCACCGGAAACAACATGATGTATACTATCCATCCATGGGTGTTGTATTTGCATGTGCATTTTCCTTCATGTCCAAATACCTTCATCAATCTTGCGGTCCAAAACCCATGACTAGGGTTGACATCAATGACAATAACCAATCTTCCAACACCTTGTAGCCTTGCTTCCCCTTCTCCACATTGCCATAGGACTCCTTTATTCACTAGGCCAAGGAGCGATCTGTAGCCTTCCCTGGGTAGAACTGTTGAGGTTCCGGTCCTTGCATGCTAAGTCCAGTAATGAGGTGGATCATCATCGTATCCATAGCGATGCACCTATCCAACCAAAGATAACCACCATGGTAGCACGAAAGGAGGATTTTAACACACATGTTAACCTCCTGATGTCTTTCAAAGTGGGGTATTTTCATCACATTTAATATCATCGACCACACGATCTCTTTAACCCATGACTGGGGAACTATCTTGGGCTTATTCCCAGTTGTCTTCATCCGGTACCTATGCGGTGTGAGCATCACATAGTTCTTTCGGTCTCCAAGGTTAAAGTCACTTATCTTGAACACTGGGATCATTCCAAATTGTGGTCCAACTACGTGTATCTCCTTCAGGAGGTACGCAGTAATGAGCATGTACTTGAAATCATGCAGGATGTTTTCATGACTAACCGTGCCAGCCAAAGGCGAGATGTAGTCGGGAAATACCGATGATATCTGCTTCACTTTCGACAAATCGTCGTCGTGCTTACTTCTTTTCTCATTCCTGGTTCAGGATAACACAGATCGACAGCCAATTGAGGGGTATGCTTGCAATCTTCTCGTCGAAGATGCATGTATACCTACAGACATGACTTTATCAACCATGAGGTCGATCACAAGGATGATTTTAGGGGCTAAATTTCACTCATGTGCTAATTTTCCAAGGTTTTTCCCCAAAAAAGATTCGCTATTCTAAAAATGTTCACCCAAATTCTATAGGATAAAATTATTTTACCTTAAAAATGGCCAAAATTTTATACAAACTATATAAAATCATTAGAAATTTGAATAATTTTACAAAAAAATCGCCAAACATTTTATAGATGGCATATGAAGGATTTGTAAGATTCGCCAAAGTTCCTACATTTTAAAATAAATTTCCATCCTTAAAATCATCCATGGTCAATCAAGATCTCTTCTATAGATTTCTCTACTGTGCTAAGGTTGCCCGACATGCACGCTCGTAATCAAATAACTTGGGTAGGCGAATGGACACTCAAGGTAATCAAATCAATGGCGACATCTAAATAGTACAACGTGGTATGCGATCAATTCTTTGTTAACTCGAATATCTCAGGTTGCAAAAGTGGTCCCGGTGCAGCATTTGACAGATTAAATCAGCAACCTCATAACCGATTCCTTCAACGGGTAGAAATGTCTTAATCAATACGAATCCATCTATTATGGAACGGTCTCAATGGTCCAATGGTGATATTTCTGGAAATAACTATGTTTCTAGCTGTTTTGAAGCGTCGTTCTAACGGTTGGGACGCCTCCAACGGTCATATATCTTCACTGTGGCGAAGTGCCATTTTGCATTGTTTTGTTATTCCGAAGAGGTTCAAGTTCATCAAGCCTTCTTTCTGCGAAGTCTTCTCTAGAACTTCCTGCAGTTTTTCCAACTTTTCTTTCTTCTTATTGAGCTTTCTTTCCTTCTTTCCTATGATCTGAGTCTCTAGATTCCTCTTTCCATTCTTGTTCTTATCTTTTCTTAGCGTAGTAACTTCGCACTGCTAAAGATTTTTCAAAGGGTTCAAATTTGATACCTCTTCTCTTACTATTTCTGGGGTGGGTTCTCTTCTCTCCTACATGGACAAGTTTTTCAATCCTTCATGCATTCTTCGACAGCTAAGTCTATGGCCCTCAGTTTCTTTGACTTGTCCTCTTGTTCTTGTATTAGTCGCTCTATTTTCTTGGCTATGAAGTCCCTTAATTCTTTCTTTTTATTTTCTGTATCTCTTTCCTCTACTTTCCTCTGGATCTGATCTTTCTCAATCTAGTTCTTTCCTAACAAAAGTGAAAAAGGGGCATTGTTCTCAACAAACTTAATGAATTTGAATTCTTCTTTGGTCGATGTTCCATGGGCAATCATAGGTACATTAGTAACTCTTCCACATAGGGTTATCATCTTTCCTTTAAACAATCCTATCCTTCCCAATGAAGGAACCATAGCAGGATTTCCCAAAATTTCCCAAGTGATTTATGGCATGATATTCACATGTGTTTCCTCATCCAGAACACAGTCTATGTCAAAGTCTCCTATTCTTGTTTCTATGCATTGCTTCTCTTTTAAGATATCTGGTAGACTAATGTCTCTGTGATCATTCAGTGTTTCTTTTAGTTGTAATAACATAGTCTCTGATTCTTTCAAGTTCTCTAACGTATGCTTAGTTTCTTGACCTTCTTCATAGTTTTCTTGTCTCAGGTTCATATTTTCAACTTTAGCAATCATTCTAGGGAAATCCAAAAACTCATGATCAACAGCTTTACAACAAAGACAAATAGAACATGTACCAGGGCATTCCTTAGCAAGATGTCTCGATATTCTACAGTTATAACACAATGTCAATCCTCTCTTTCTCTTAAACGATCCCCATCCTTTCCTGTACTGCGCACTGGGAACACAATGATGGACCTGCAATCTGCAAAAAATCATTCTAGGTTCCTACAGCCACTTATTAGTCCAAAAATTCTTTCTAGGCATAGGAATAACATATTTTTCACTATTTCTATCAAATCTATTCAGATCGACTCTTTCTTCTAACTGTGCCCTAGTTTTCAGACTAGAACAAAATCTATCAAACATACCTAGATTCATACTTTCGAAGCAAACATTTCCACTTATCTTACCTTTATCAAAGCATAAATATTTAAGATCTTACCTCTTTTCTTCAGATCAAATTTCTTTTTCCTAGCACAAATATTCAGAAGTCAATTAGAATACTACGCACTACAACAACATATCTATGCACAGATCTTTAGATTTTCTTCAGTTCCCAGTAATCACAGTTTTAGGTCCCGACAACGAAACCATTTGTTGGCATAGGGGCAAACCCAGGGTTCAATGCTTCAACATCGCACCAACAAAACCCTAACTACCGACCCTTTAGGCAACACCTGTGAAGCAAATGAAGTCTCACCCGAGGTAGAGGTAGGGGGTTTGCAAGACTCAGGTGTCTACAACCTAGCTGGGACAGAGATCTATGATCACAATACTTAACAGAGCACTTAGCCAACAATATGCATTAAGTTATGATTATTATTCACATCGCATATCAAACACTAAATATAGAACATCGTTGTAATAAACAGATCAAACACTTCTAAGAACTTAGCATAAGCTCAGATCTAACATTCATTCACATAAAAAAGCACTAAGAATTCATAGATCTATCTATCATACATCAAGGACAATGCACAGATACATAAACACCATGAACAATATTGCACAAAGCACATCAACACAAGATATATGTGGTTCACCCTAGTGTGGGGATACGTCCACCAACTCTTCTTCTTCTTTATTAGTCTCTTTCAATATTCTTACAGGCACATAGCCATAGAGCTCACTCTGCACTGGACAGGTGATCTATGCACAGCATGCTAGATCCACCTTCCTCAAAATCAGGTCATGGCACAAATCCTTACACACTCACTTGCACTTAGCTATGTAAGTTTTAACATACTCTAGTCGTGCACTAAGCCAATGACCTCTTGCACTAAGTCGATTCTAGTAACTGCAACTGTAACTGTAACTACTTCTTACATCGCTTATCTATCTATTTATACATTTACAAAAGGGCCTAAACATGGGTAAAACCCATGGGCTGACATCCCATACATGTTACATAAACCCTAAAAGGCCAAAAATTCTGCAAAATGGACGAGATCCCACAATCTCCGCTTCGCCTGGGTGCTTTGTCTTCGACTAGCCTGTCGAAGTCCCAAAAATGGTCAAACACGACCAATATTTTCCTGAAACTTGGTCGAGGGCCAACAATCCACATAGGTGACTATAGGTGGGATGTGCATGTAGTACCTGGGGAAGATGCTTGTTCATGATCTCAGTTCCCTTGAAGGGTGGATGCCTTAATAAAGGGTACTTGCGTTGGTCAGTGTTGTTTTTCATCGATCATTGTAATTTATCCTCACACCTTCTCTATTCAATCTGGTGGGGACTTCATCTCCCCCACGAGGTTGGTTTTTGAAAGACCCCTGAACCAATTGCTTTGCATGATGTTGCCTAGTTTTGATTAGGGGTGTGCTCTTTGAGTCTGAGTCTAAGTTGGCCATAGGTTGATTTGTGTTTGTAGGTCGAAGAGCCTGTGTGGTTATGAGGCTAGTGAGTCAGGATGGAAATAGGCCAGTGCACCTATACTTGTAAGTGTAATCACACTCAAGTTATTAATAATATCACATTGTTGCACATAGATAGATCAGGCAAAAAGAGACAGGGGGCTAACTCCATAGGAAAAGGGAAAAGGGGGGGACTTAAGTCCTAGGGAATATTTTATTAATATTTCTGAAAGTGTAATTTATGGATAATTATTTATCCTAAGTTCTCGAGGGATGGGATCAAGTCACCAAGTGGCTAAAACTATTTTTGAAAGTGACAAGTGTCCAGCTTAAGGAATGCAATACACACACACACACACACATGTGTGTGTGTGTGTATACACATATAGATATATATTGTTGGCTTTAGTGTATTTCGGGGGGGAAGAACTCATTCTTGGAAAAAGATTCATTCATTTTCTCACCTGCATAAGGGGTCAGACCATCTGAGAAAGGACGAATATTACCTTATCTACAAAGCATATATTGTAAGAGGTTTTTGTATTGTAACCAGAGTTTTATTCGTCAAAGAGGCGAGTTGTCAGTCTCGTGAGCATTCTCTCCAGGGGATATTTTTGTTGGGAATTTTCCCTAGTGCATTGGGAGTTAGTTGTAGGGTTATGATACTCATTTTTCGGACTGTTGTTGGAAACCTGGAAGGGAAGTGGGGAAATTGAGGGATTGTTGAGCAAAGAAGGGGCACACTTCCTTGGGTGTAATAGGAATGTGTGGAATGAGAGACTATAGGCTTGTTGCAGCAGTGGCACCTTGGGTTGAACAATTATGTTGATTATCAGACCTTAACTTGGCATTAGGAACCCTTTTTCCCTAATGGAGTTAAGCCCCATATCAGGGGTGACCTATTGCTAAAAGTATATGAGCAACAGAGTCTATGGTTAGGAGGAACGTCTGAGTTCTGCACGTAGTTGGTGACTTTTCATAAAAGATAAGTGTATTTATGTGCATGTCTCATTTACTGTGTGCTTAATTATCTATGTTTAATATGGGTTTAATTCTTATATGTTGTTGCATATAATAAATTGTTGTTATTATATATAATATTGTTATATAAGTGTGGTGTTGATATTCAGTATTTGTAGTCATGCATGAGTATGACGGTTATTGTTAGTTATTCATGTTAAGTTAACCTTATGATAATGCTCATGAGTCTCTGAGAGAAAGTTATAATGGCCATGCATGCAAGGAAATACTATGTGTGCACAAGAGTATAGAATTGCTTGTGCACAAAGGGAAGAAGTTCACTCACATAAGGAGAACAGAATTGGTGTGTGACATCATAATGGTTGTGTGCATAGTAATGAACACATGTTCGGAATGGATTACACACATGGTAAATTTGTGTGCTGAGTATGCTTGTGTGTGCAGTTGTATTGTGTTACTTTTGTTGTTATAAGTTGTGTCAAAAGAGGAAATTTTGGGTGGCACAACTCAGCTTGGGGTTGAGCACGTTACTTCAAGTATTACTACGTAGAATAATGTTATAGAGTAGAATCTGTGCACTGGATTTTGGGAGTATCATTGCTCGGTAGTAAGTTGGGAAATGTTACAAATTGGTATCATAAGGAGTTTGGTAATGGGGACGTTACATTATGGTATCAGATTTGTTTGGTAAGAGGGATGTTACAACCTTTGTCTTCAAAATTTTATTCCCTCTTCGATTATCTCAGGAATTGTCTATCTATTTCGTAGAAAATTCCATCATATTCCCCAACATGGTATCAGATTTGATGGTTTGAAACCCCAATTGTTATTCACAAACCTTACTAATTCAGATATGTTGTGTGATTGAATCTGGGATGGTGGTTTTTCAATTAGAACTTATTGAAACAAGATTGTTTCTGTCGATATATAGAAGATGGATTCAAAGATTGATCTTGTAATTTTGAAAGGATCAAATTATGCAATATGGGAACCAAACTGAAGAGTAAACCATACTAAAGAGTAAAGGACTATGGCAGTATATGAAGATTGTGATTCTATATCCAAGAGATGATCAAGAAAAGTTCATTGTTTATGGCAATAAGGATGAGGATGTGGGGGTCATCATGACCTATATCTCATGGGAGATTCATGTTCACCTTAGTGGAATTGACTACCCTCATCAAGTCTAGAAGAAGTTGAAGTCATTGTTCGACAGAGTTAATGAAATCCGCGTCATGCATTTGGAGAAAGAGTTGATCTCTCTTGATCCTCATTCTTTTGACAGAATAGAGGACTATCTGGCATGTGTAAAGGAACTCTAGATGAAATTAAGCAAATGTGAAAAGAATTATCAGAAGAAATATGGAAAACTCATTGATATGGTATTCATGAATTTGAGAACACCATTCGACATGTTCATCTTGACTTTCCACACCAATTGGAAGGAAAACAATGAATATGGAAAGGATTACACCTTTAAATATTTTTGTGGTATTTTGATTACCGATTAGCACAAACTACTTGAAGAAGGAAATCTTGGTGGTAAAAATCAATCCCACTTGATCAAGGGAAAGAGAAAGTTGAATCACAAGGAAAGAGGACCGTTTGATACCCCTACGCAAAGACTTTGATGCAACGACTAGAAACCTAAAGGGAAAATAGATTCACCCCATCAAAGTCGAAAGAAGAAGACATGTCAATATTGTGGAAATACTAGACATGTGGAGAAAGTATGCTACAAGAAGAGAGACGATTTATAGGATAAGGTTAAACACCTTGAAGGAGACATGCCTGATGTACGTCAACCCACTGATAATTTCACATTTCAAGTTGGAACTTCTCACGCCTTGTTGTCTCATTCTGCACATAATGAATGGGTATTCGACTTTGGGTGCACTCATCATATGGATAAGGATGCTTCCTTATTCATGTCCTTGGATTAATCCAAGGAGAGGAAGATTTATGTTGACGAAGATTTTTCTCTCGATATTTCTAGTCATGGTGATGTTACATGTCAACATGGAAAATTGTCAATGTATATATGCCAAACCTCAGTGCCAATCTGTTTTTTGTTGCTCAACTAACATAGACATGTAATATTGTAGAATTTTGTCTAGATCAATTCTATGTTTTAGATTTCAAGAAAGGTTGGTCGATTGTCATCAAAGGGTTTCTCAGCCTAAAAGACAGTATGTATACATTCTCTGACATGAATCGACCCGACAGTGAACTAAATTCTCTTTTAGCCCACACTAATGAGGGAATTCGAACTTGGCATGAATGACTCGGACACCTGAATTTTCAAAGTCCGCGGTCAATGGAAACTCAGAACACAGTTTTCTATCTACCTAAATTTTTTCCCTTGAAGGAGTCTGTAAAGGTGGTGTGCTTGGCAAGCATCATTAGGCACCCTTTGACTCTAGAAAAGCGTGGCAAGCACAGAATCTCCTGGAGCTAGTTCACAATGATTTATATTGCATCAATCTACCTTCCCTAGTGTTGATATTATAGTAGTTGTGGGAGGTATCAACCTCCACTTGTGACCTTTGATGAGATTAGAATATTCCAGGAAGCAAGAGAAACCCTAAAAGACTTGGACATAACCCTAGAAAAGAAGTCAACTAAAGAAAATATTTTATATTGAGTCTTTATCCTCCAGAAGAAGAAGTCAGCCCAAACAGCTTAGAGAAAGCAGTATAAATATAGGACGCCAGTTCTCATTTGAGACAGACATCTCAAAACTACAGAAATCCACTTGTGCACACTGCAGAAATCTAGTAGTGCACATGTATGGGGAGCAGTTCCAGGTGCAATCACTACAAGCTGTAATTTCGATCTTTCTGAGTTGGACTTTCTTATCAGTCTTGGTTATTTTTTGTTCGTGCATTATCCTTGGTTGGATATTGATTTTCTACCGGAATTCTTCTCTCTGTCAAGTTCAAGGTGATCGGGGGTGGCATTTATGCCTATGGTTGGGTGACAATATTGTTATATTGTCTATCGTTAAACAAGAACACCTATTAATTCTAATAGGTTATGGGCCCACACTATCTTAAGACATTCTAACCATTGGAAGATATATTGGGATGTTTTGCTCAGTTACAATTGCAGTTGCAGTCAGTTTTTGTTGTAGCAATGAAACCCTAACCCTCTTGTTGAGGCACCTTAAGTGAAGATATTAACCTAATTTCTAGATAGCCTAGTGTGCCCTAACCCAGTGCATCTCCTGGTACTCTCAGCAAGATAAGACGCCAATTTTGAGTTTTTGGTCAAAGTCAAAGGTTTACCAAGTCAAAGTAGTCATGATTTACTCTATGAAGTCATAAAACAAGTTAGAAGGGGCTTCTAAATTTAGAGCATGGAAGAAAAGGATTGATCTCATCCTTTCCAAGAATAAAGTGTTGGATATCGTGAAAGGAAATATCGTGGAACCACAGTTTGAAGAAGGAAAAGAGAAGGAACCTCAGAACGTTGTAATCATGGAGAAGTTCAAGGAAAGTGACATCAATGCCATGAGTATAATAGTGGACTCTGTAAAATACCACTTGATACCCTAAATCTCTCATCTTGACTCATCTAAGAAGATGTACGATGCCCTAACTAACCTATTCTCAGTCAGAAACATTGGACAAGTAATGAGTCTAAAGAATGAGCTTTGTGACATGAAAATGAATTATGATGATAGCATAACATCATACCTTGTGAGAATCTCTCAATTAAGAGATCAAATACAATATATTGAAGAAATCATTTCAGAGAAGGAACTGGTAAATATAGTACTCAATGGTCTTCCCAAGACATGGGATGCATTTTCCGCAATCATGAACACAAGGAAGGAGTATCCCACATTTGAAGAACTTTGGACTTGTTGTGCACAAGAAGCATCAAGGATTAGTGCAAAAGATAAATTCCAAAGGAAAGATGATGATCAAGCCTACACAAAAAAGTTCAAGAAATTTAGGAATAAGAAAAAGTTTGACTCAAGGAAGAAACCAAATCAAGAGAAAGATATGTCAAAAATACAATGCTTCAACTATCAAAAATATGGTCACTACAAGAATCATTGTCCCGAGTTAAAGAAAAGGAAGGAAACACATGAAGCATCAGTTTCCGAAGAAAGGGAACCCTCAAAGAAGGCCAAGAAGGATAAAACAAACTTCTTCTTCTAAGTCAAGGTAACAATATTCTTCAAAGTTCTTGTACATACCATGTTTACATAGTTTCTATACATAGCATATCTATATATATTTCTTATAAGATAAGATGTTCAAGTGAAACAATGGAAGAATAACAAGATAAGGATTTCTATCACGATGACTACAAGTCAAGCAATACACATGGAAAAGATGAAGTACAATGATAATCCTTGATAACAATTCCTGTGGAAACTATTACATAAGTAACAACTACAATATAAGCCAAAATCAGAATCAAACTTGAAAGAGACTCAGAAGAAGTAAAAACAGAAAGAAGTCAGCCATCAAGAGGAAATTAGAAAAAGACTTGTGACACCTTGCAGAGGACAATAAGGATGTAGACGAAAGCATGGACTCTCTTAGATGGAGGGAATTGATTATATAAATCCAAAAGAAGAGCATGCATTCATGCATGAAGCAAGGATTAGGAGGGAGTTAATCCTAAATGATATGATCCATTGAGGATTATGAAGTATATGTCCATGTTCCAATTGAAAGTAGCAGCATGTGTTCAGTTGGACTCTAGAAGAAGTTTTTTTCGAAAAGAAGCCTTAAGTATCCTTGGTTGTCCATCTACATCCATGATCCTATGATGAAAGGAAGAAGTTGTAATCTTCAAGGAATGGAATCTATAGAAGACTCCATGGACCCAAGAGATAAAGTGAAACACGAGGAAGAACATGAAGATTCCAATAAAGAAAGAAAAGCCATAACAACCAGTTATTATACTAAGAATCATAAGACTACCATCTTGGTTTGAACCCACTAGAAGCAATCAAATAGAAGTAATGGAACATATGATGAAGAACAATATATGTAAGAAATTGTGAAAAAGGATTATGAATGGAATCATTGTGAGATTTAGAACTAGAGGTTCTTCCAGAAGAAGGAGAAGACTATGATAACAGCTTGCTTTCGTAAACCAGATACACCTCTATCTGAGCTATTATATCTCTTGCAGTATCCATGGATTGAATTTTACATCAATTGGTTGTAAAATACTACTCTCCCAATAGAGAATTTGAGGAAGAAGATTATGTAAATAAATCTCAAGGTCTTGAGGTATACCAGAAAGAGACCCATGTATGTAGATATAAGAAGAACTTGTATGGATTCAAACAACATGCTGCAGAGAATATCATATACAACAGAAGCATGGTGAAAACTCTCTATGACAGAGATAGTGTATCAGAATAGTTACTCAGAAGTTTGGGATGATGGATTTATAATGCATGGCAAACTCTCATAATGACAGAAGAAGTGCTACTTGGATATGTTTCAATTTGAGCCTTGCCACAATGTCATGAGCTAGTAGGAAATAGAAGTGCAAAATTTGACCATGATATATTGTAATGATTAGAGCTATATAAAGCCTTCAAAGAAAAACCAATGTTCCATGACAGACCAAAGTACATTGAGATCAAGCATTATATTCTCCATGATAAATATCCAAAAGAAAGAAGTGGTTCTCCAGTATATCTCCACTGATGAGCAGATATTTTGATAAAAGCATTTGTCCAAGATGAAAAGTTTGCATACTTAAGAAATAAGATGGAGCTAGTGGAGATGACTTCCTTATTGAAAAAGGAACAGATTACTCCCAGGCTGGGAGGGAGCATTGATGTGTTATTGATTTATGGATAGTCATTTTTTCAGTTCGAAAAATTGTCCAAGATGAGCAGTTCTTTTCCAGTTTGGAAAGTGGTTTGAGATTTCTGACAGATGGGCATTTTCTAGTTTAGAAAAATGGTCCAGATCGAATAGTCACTTTCGTAATGAAAATAGTTCAATAGATTGTTGATGTACCATAGACAGTGATTCCCCTTGTGTTCAGTGTGGGGGAATGGTCTAGGACAGTCATTCTTCTTGGCAGTCACTTTGAGTAGTGATCAAGTAGAATGGTCTACCTCATTAGGCAGTCATTCTTTCAAAGTTCATAGTTGTGAGAAGTTCTGAAGAATTGTATGTTTTGAAGGTTGGTGCAGGACATTCATTTCCATTAGGAAATGTTCCAGACAGTCATTCCCTAGGGAAGACTCATTCTCTCTAGGTTTCACTATGTTTAGTGTTGGAGGAATGGCCCATTTAGGTGAATGGTCCAAGTTCAGCAATCAAGGATGGGCATTCCCTAGGGCAGACTCATTCTCTTCAGGTTTCACTATGATTAGTGAAGGAGGAAGGGCCCGGTTAGGTGAATGGTATAGGCTCGGAAATCAGGGACAGTTATTATTCTTTTCTTGAGAAGAATAGTCCAGATATACCATGGCTAATGTTTTACATTCTGAGGGCATATGCTCTTCCAAATCTCACAGATGTGAGTGGAAGAATGGCCCAAATGACTCAATTTATATCATGATATTTTTTTTATGCAGGTGGATATCAGATGATATGATTTCTATGGAGATTATATGTATCTGGACAGTAGATGTATGCTATTTTGGTGGATGTGTTCCACTGGTTGTGACTATGTGTCACTGATTAAGTAGCCGTGTGCTACTTGGTGTGGTTGTGTATCATTGGATAGTAGTTGTGTATTACTATGGATAAACACAGTTGTGTTCTATTGAATGACATTGTTCTTATTTCCATGTAGACTATCAGTAGTGTTGAAAATGATTATCAGCTAGATGGATAGTCAGTGTGTTGGTGGATAGACATTCTCCGGGTGGAAAATGGTCCAAGATAGTTATTCTTCTAATACATATGTGTGGATTGGTGGATAGACATTCTCCAGGTGGAAAATGGTCCAAGATAGTTATTCTTCTAATACATATGTGTGGATTAGAAGAATAGTCCTTGCAGCCCATGGAATGTCTTCCAGCATCTGTTGGAACAGTTATTCTTCCAAGACATATGTACAGAATAGAAGAATAGTTCTTGTATCACTCTATGGAGTGAGTGACTTTTTCAGTATCATTCCTAATTAATCATATGGAGTATAGCTTTGAGAGATGATGCAGTTGATGCTATCAGATGATATTGATAGTAATGATGGTGCTCATGATCTAATCATAATATAGTTTGTATGGCTATGATGATGCTACTGTTTGAATGGTATGTTTGTGCTAAATACCATTGCCTTCAATACCTCCCTAGCTAGGAGGGAGTGTTGATATTATGGTAGTTGCAGGAGGTATTAACCTCCACTTGTTACCTTTGATGAGATTATAATATTACAGGAAGCAAGAGAAACTCTAAAAGACTTGGACATAAACCTAGAAGAGAAGTCGACTAAAGAAAATATTTTATATTGAGTCTTTAGCCTCCAGAAGAAAATTTCGGCCCAGACATCATAGAGAAAGCAGTATAAATACATGACGTCGATTCTCATTTGAGATAGAAATCTCGAAACTACAGAAATCCACTTGTGCGCACTACATAAATCTAGTAGTGCGCAAGTCTGGGGAGCAGCTGCAACTGCAATTCTTGCAACTTGTAATTAAGGTCTTTCTGGGTTGGACTTTCTTATCAATATTGGTTATCTTTCCTTGGTGAATTATCCTTGGTTGGCTATTGATTTGCTACCGAAATTACATTCATTGGAAGCACCAACTTCCTCTGTTTTCCAGCTGCAAATGGAAGGAGGCTCCAACCCCCTAGTTTCTCAGGATACAACCTAAGGAAAGATCCAAATCCCCAATTCTCTGGCTACAACCAGAAGGAGGCTACAACCCCCTATGTTCTCCGGCTACAACTAGAAGGTGGCTACAACCACCTATATTTTCCCCGTCCAACCGCCCTGAAGTAGAAGTAGAATGATGGAACCACTGTCACACTAGAACTGTGAGATATACCTTTGTAAACCTATAAAAAAAAACTTGAACCATGCATCAACCATGCGTCAACCTGTACGTCAACCTGTAATTAACATGTACCATAAGTGCATCAACCATGCACCAACCTGTACCAAACAACCTATAATCAACCTGTACCATAAATAAGTAAAACCAACCATGTACCAAGTAT
>JASDQU010312080.1:2833-13549 GCA_032191745.1 Picea mariana | reverse complement strand
ATATATATATATATATATTATAATGGGCATTATGTATCAGTGGTAGAATGACGCTGGAGTAAACTAACTACAATAGAATCTGGAAGAACTAGGTAGATATATAAACATATAAGTAGGAAAATAATTCCGCAAAACTCCATAGACCCCATTACAGAAAGGTTTGAGTGTATGTACATCAGTATGGTTGTGGTAGTAAATTAGAGATGACTCTGTTAATTAAAGGCGCACCTACAGTATAACAACAAATTTCTGTCGTAGTAACAATGCTATTTATTTCTGGTGAGTAGACTGATAAAATTCTTGATTAATAGTTTTAGTAGAAAGCATCAGGTAAATAGTAATTTGCGTAGAAAAGCCACGATGTTTTTTTATGTTTAATCAGGGCAAGACAGGGTTACTAATATAAAGGAGTAAAGTAATCACATGAAAAGAAATAAACATGAATTCTGGAAGTCTCGATCTATTACATTCTCAATCAGACAAATATATTTTCCTTTATTTTTTTCAAATCGTTATATATATTAAAAACCTCAAAATCGGGATGGAATTTCACAGGCTTAGATTCTTCCATGAAACATTCTATGCAATTCAATTGATGAGTCAAATTACGAATGGGTAAAATAAGACTTGGGTTAAAACTCCTACCAAAATTAATTCTATATCGGAAATAAGTATATGATGCATAAACAAAATCTGGAAGTCATTGCACAATTCCAGTGGAAAACAAAAACCCTTAGGCGCACTTGTTACTGTGCTAATTTTAGGTATACTATTGTGCATGGCCGAATCATTTTGGGGAAGGACTATGTAATCAATAATAAAATAATTAGAATAATTCAGGAAAGGAATCCAACTCTATAATGATAGATCGGTTTCGAAAATATAGAGGAGGATGTTAAACACAGAGAGAGATAGATTAGAACCCGTTACTTCATTTGTATCCAAAACAAAATAAACTCAATACATAATGATCATATTACTTAAATAGAATGGTTGTATAGTTATCGCAAATCCAACCAGGTGCAAGCTTGGCGTGTTTTTCTATGTACCAAAATATTTATACAAATTATGGCGTACCCTGGATTAACTAATACAGAACTTGGAATTAAAAGTCTTCAAAGTATTAGGAACAAGACATAGCCTTGACCATCGGTGCATGTAAAATCGAAATGAATTAAATGGAAGGATACTGTATTTGGAACCCGAATACCTCTTGAAGGAGTGAATAAAGAATTCCCATGCTTCGGCGTGACCGCACCTGCACAAAGTAATGTTAAACATTAAAATATATCCGATAGAAATAATATGATTAAGTTAAGGAACAAAATATAATTAGAAAGGGGCCAGTGAAATACTTAACTGTAATGGAGGGTTTCATAACCTTCGCCATCATGCTAAACCATGTGCCTCCCAGACCGAAAAGGGAAGAGAAGTTCGTGTCTCCCTGATGGGTACCCTTGCACATCAAAGGAGCCCATCATTAACAATGAATACCAGTATTTAATCCAAAGAAACATTGCAGGAAAAGATATGTATATAATGAACATAAAGAAATGGTAAATATAAAACCAATGTGACATTTCAAACATAAACAGAAAGATTAAAATGCCCTCGGACATTAGAATGTTGCTTCTAATCGATATAATAACACTAGCGAACCTATTAATTAAACATAGAAATTTTCAAGGATCAACGTTGTGCCGAAAGGTCTGTTACGCACCCAAGTAAGGGAAACTCGGACATGACACTCTGTCAACTAAGAGACTAACTGATGGAGAAAGCCAGGCCAAATAAAAAAAGTTCAACCAAAAATTAGAATATTCCGAATGCACATTTATAACAGACACCGTAATAAGTCCTCCATAAGAAGAGAATGGCTCGGCCTCGACAGGAAGGCTAGTACAGAGAAAAGGGGGTAAACTGTGAAAAGACCTAAGCCTTGCTAGAGTACCATCGACCCCTTTTACTATAGTAACCTTGAAGTAAAATGAGAATGATACCGAGGAACTAACTAGGAAACAGGAGCATGCAGAGACCTGCTTGACGAGACAGAAAGATCTAAATGCATAAATAAAAGAATAGTCAAAGGCGAACTTACCCCGCATAGGGCTGCCCGTCGAGAAGTTCCTTCCAAGATTCCTCCCATCTGGAACAGGGGCGGAATCACAAACTCATAACCATGATGCTAAATCCAAATGGAAATTGGTCTGAAGCGTTTCATTCTCCTTCACCAAACCAAAAACCAGAATGAAAGTGAAAGCACTGGAATAACCTTTCACATGGAGTAATGGGGATGGGGTATTCGTACTTAGGCCATGTGAATATGGTAAGTTGACTACATTGCATTGGGGCACGCAGGACGATTACTGAACCAAATAGACTCATCTCAGGGCACCTTAAATGTTGCAGGCAAGCCTTTAAGGCAAGATCGTTCTGACCTCTATCAGTTGCTCATAATATTAATGACAAGGTACACTGGGTAGCCTACATAGGGTTATTTTTCATCTTACTATACTGGTTATATGTTGAACCTAACCACCATCGCATTAACCATCTGAAGTGGATACCTTAATATCATTAATTATCGAAATCTACCTAGTGGCACAATGATAACCTAACCTTTCCAAGTTTAACCTCTGTGCACTTTATTTCATGGTGCAAACTAGAGTCCGATTTTATACCCAAACAATATCCGTTTAAAAGTATTCTGAATAATGTTAACCTCTTCTTGTAGACCTTATAATAATATATCAGAACGAGTGTTATAAGGCCTTACATCTACGACCATTACATTAATATGATAGTGGTTCTAAGTAGTTACCTCTCCATATCATAAAGTGGGTTTTGGAAACGAAAACGGTGGATAATACTAAGTTGCAAATGAAACAAGATATCCTTAGTTATGTACCTGTGGTCATATATAACTCAATACCGAATAGGAAGGGGTGACTATATGTTAAAATAGGATAGAGAAGTAAAAGGAAATAAGATTGATGTACATTATGGTTGACGAATGACTGAAAGCTTTAAAGACATAGAATCAACTCAAAGTACCCAATTAAAAAAAAAAAAAAAATTATGTAAATTTTGAGGTACATTACACTATGTTTTATGGTGTTGATGTTGGCATGAAGCGTTAGAGAGAAGAAGCCAATTCTCTAGCCACATTTGTCGATAAAACAAATGCAGACTTAGATGCAATGTCAGCAAAAGAAGTTTTGGAGTATGCAAAATTTTATCGGGATGGTTGGAAGAAGTTCATTCAGAATGATGACCCAAATCGCAGATTGGTATGTGATCTATTTAGGAAAATTTTGACGCATTTTATGATAGTTTACTTTGAGTTCTAGATTTAGATATCCTTGTCTCTATAGAAATAATCGAGTTCTTCTTTCCATTAATTTACGTTTTTAGATATGTTAAATGAATCTCCATTTGGTAGGGGACTTGATTTGACAAGTTTGAATTTGGATGGATTGAATCAGGTATGTTTTTTCTAATAGTTGTTCAATCTCCACACTTTTGAATAAGAGGTCAACAAAATTTATAATTTTCTATAATTGTGAACACATTGAATCCTAGATTTAGTTCTTAGTTGTGTTGTTCACAACTCTCTATTCCATCTCTTGGTACTTGGGTTGGCTTGTCTCAATTCTCATTGGGAGAGTTTGAAGAGGTTGGAAGTTCATAGGTATCATTTAATGTCTTAAAATCATTTAAATTTAATGTGTTATATAATCATTTGAATATAATTTTTTTAATTTTCAAATTTGAAATGTGTTATATAGGCTAATGTGGAGAAGAGAGTACCTGAGAGTGTGCTCGGAAGGGATATTGGGATTGAGGAAGCACCCATATTAGGAAAGGATGTGTTCATTCGGGATGATTCATAAATCTATGTTTTTGACTTTTATCAAAATTTTGTTTTGTCAAATTTATAGTTTGGCCTTTCCTCAATTATTTTGAATTATATAGAACCCCTAGATAAGTTTTTCATTGTTTTAAATAGTGTACATTTAAACTTATTTAAGGTTAGATCATGATGAAGACCTAATTTTGAACTTGAATATGTTTGAATATTTGAGAACAGATTCTATCCCACATTAGAAAAGAGAAAGTTTCTAAATTTTCCTCAATTGCATTCATTTATTTCTTGTCCAAGAATGACGTAGTATTATATGAGAACATCTATTCAACCGAAGAAAGAGAAGATAAGTATTTTTCGGAAGAATGGTTTTTTAAATGGATAATTGTGAACTTTTTTAGATAATAAGTAGTTTTTTGGAAGAATTGCTTAATATGGAGATTTATGAGTCCTTTAGTTTGAAAGGGCATCGTGAAATTTGATTATATAACCACTGCAAAAGAAGAAGAGAAATATTTAACTGCTGAGGAGATTGGCATTTTATTGCTATGTATATATGTTCAAATAACAACACCTGGGATGAGAATTACATCTAAGGATTTGGGACTTTATCCACAAGGAGAATTTCCTGAAGGATTTTTGACTTTATCGACAAGGAGATAAGTATTTCTTTGGAAGAATGACTTAATACATGGAGATTTGTGAATTATCTTCATACACATTTCTATATTTATTTTCAGATTATTATCTAACTCTAACTCACAATCTGTTTTACCAAGAACACAATAACATCACTTGGGATGAGAATTTCACCTGAAGGATTTGGGACCTTATCCACAAGGATAATTTCACCTCAAGGATTTGGGACCTTATCCACAAGGATAATTTTACCTCAAGGATTTGAGACTTTATCCACAAGGGGATAAGTATTTCATTGGAGGAATGACTTAATATGGAGATTTGTGAACTTTCTTCATACACAGTGCTATATTTATTTTCAGATTATTATATAACTCTAATTCAATTTTTTTTTACCAAGAACATAATTTTTCTTTTTAAATTTTTTTAACATTTTAGATAAGATTTACAAATTGTTTAAATCATGTACTCTTAATTGGAGAGTAACTATATCTTAAATATGTTTAACTGTGGTTGGTTATGTTATTATTACTTATTGTTTATTTAATATTTAGTTACAGTATATATGTTAATATGTGTTATTTATTTTTTTATTATGTTTTTTATTTTTACAGATGTATAAATTATATTTGGTGGAAAATATGTTTACAGTATATTTTGTGGGAAAGAGTATGTTGGAGGATGACAGTTAACTCTTTTGGTATGTATGTCAATTTTATTTTAATTACAATTTTTGAATTATGTATTATTTCACATGTTTGAATTGTAAATTTTTTATTTTTGAAATCTGTTTTTTTGCAGATTTGAATTTCACGTATGAAGTGATTTATCTTAAAGCGATGGCTTAGAGTCCAGAATTTTAGAGTTAAATGTCTTTGTTTTTGTTATCATCCTAAAATGGATGTGGAACTTATGTATTTTACATTGTTACTATTCAGGCTTTGATTATAATATATATATATATATATATTTCATAATTTTGGAATTTAAAATAGCAATTTTTGTCTCATATATATTTGATTTTTCATAATATGATTTCTCATAATTGATGGTAAAAAAGTGGCAAACTTAACTTGTTATGAACTAATGTTTTTTATAAATTTGATTATAATATATATATATATATATATATATATATTTCATAATTTTGGAATTCAAAATAGCAATTTTTGTCTCATATTTGATTTCTCATAATTGATGGTAAAAAAGTGGCAAAGTTAACTTGTTATGAACTAATGTTTTTTAATGTATTAATTTAAATGTTTCATTTTATGTTTACTGTGTACTTTCAAAAATATGAAAAACACATGATTCTATTGTCAAATAATGTTTTGTATATTCTCCTTGTTACAATGCATTTTAAATTAAGCATCAAAGTCTTAAATACTTTCTGCTATGTATTAATTTAAATGTTTGATTTTATGTTCATTGTGTATTGTCAAAAATATGATTATATTGTCAAAAGGTGGAATGGAAAAGTTAACTAGTAATGAAATAATGTTGTGTGTATTCTCTTTTTTACAATGCATTTTAAATTAAGCATCAAACTCTTAAATACTTTTATGTTATGTATTGATTTAAATGTTTTATTTTATGTTCACTATGTACTATCAAAAAATGATTCTATTGTCAAAAAGTGGCAAAGTAACTAGTAATAAAATGTTCAAAATGATATGACAAATTGACAAAAGTGACAAAGTTAGCGATACAATAAAATGCTCAAAATGATGTGACAAAAAGATAAATCCTTAAAATGGAAGAGATGATCAACTCTTCTTCAATTTTATCATGTAATCATTAAAACAATGTTAAAGCTATAAGATATATTCACCTAAAGGTTCATATACCCTTGAATCTAATGCAATATTATTAAAATAAAATAGAAAAAATACTATTGAAGAAAATAAGGGTCAATCGAAATAATGTTCAACAATTTTTCATTCTTTATATCACTATACCACTATCTTACTACTTCAAGTCAATATACTTGGAATAGAATTCAGCAAATAGTTTGAGTGTTATACTTCTCCAACATTAATAATTGGTTTTACTACATGACATTAAATTTGTGTATAAACTTTTATTTTACTTTACATGAAATTAAATTTCTATATAAATTAATATGGTAAATATAAAATTCATGGTTTTTTTATAAAGTAATATTGTAAATATAAAATTCATGTTTTCACTTTGGAAGTCATGGTGAAAACTAAAAAGGAAGGTTATATATCTCCATACACCTTAACGATCAAACGGTTAAGGGAGAATCTCTTCTCCTATAAACAACAAAATCTCCTACACAAATATCATGACCTTAAAAATAAATTATTATGATATAAAATAATAACAATCAAATGGTTAAGGGAGAATATCTTATCCTATAAACAACAGAATCTCCTACAGAAATATCATGACCTTAAAAATAAATTATGATCATATAAAATAATTGTGACACTTAAAATATTTATAAAACATTACATCTATATTAAAAATTTTGTTAAATTAAATATAAATTAACATTGTGAATAATTAAATATATAATAATTGTGAAATATTAAATGTTTATATCAAAAACCAATTCAATTAAAAAAATTACTTTAAAAATTATTATTTTTTAATTAGATATAGAGGTTAAATTTGATATTGAATCGTTCGTATATATTAGAAGAGGTTACATTAATGGTTCTATCAATGTAATTGGGTATCATAAAGATGTCATGTTAATGCACATACTTGAGAAAGGGTTAGTTCCATTTAGAAGTTAGAAGTGGGTATCTTGGTGATCCATCACTAGAATTTGCTAGAATCTCGCAAATCCAACCATGCGTAAGATGTGAAGGAACTTCTCTTTAAATAGAGAGTTTCTAGATCAACCTTTTACAATGAAAAATAATATTCCTTGTGTTCTAGAAGGTACTAAAAATGTATAACTCCTCGATGTGATCAATTGTCTTTGATAAGTGAACTTCATGATACTCTGCGAGTACGAACCTTATGCAATACAAAGAGATTTAATGTTACCTCAAAAAAGAATGGCACCCAATCCATTTGAATAGTCAATGGAATAGAATGAGCCATGAGGAAGAGTCGCTCAATGGGTGCGGCTCCATTCCTAGCATGTGAGTTTATATGGCCGCTTGTATTACCACTTGAGGACCCACGACATTGTACCGTTTAACATGTAGCAAGGCAGCTCCAAAGTAAATCGAACCCATCGAACATGTGAAAAGGTGGACATGAAGTTTTACGACTTCATGTGAGAGGGACCCCTTTATAATTAAGATGACTTAATCACTCTACATATAATAGTATATGCTTTCTCAACATGTGTGCCCCTTTATGAACATGGGGAAAATCAAAGAGTATGGTTGGAAATTATGGGTTTGAAGGGGACAACTCCATAATACATATATGGGAATGGGTTCAAACATTCTAAAGCAAGTAAACCCCATCGAATGAACTTCATTAAAATATATTTTATTTGTCTTAACATGTGAGCCATTTCCAATCACAAGATGGAATGAGAATTTGATATCATAAAGTTGCCCTAATACTATGCTTTCTTTAAAAAAGATTAGTCTCATCCAAATGTTAGAAGGGGGTATGCTTAGAAGGATATATGATGATGGGTATATTAGTCGGATCAGGTACTTAAAGATGTCTCGTAAATATGCCTACTAGTGAGCATGCCTAAGTTAGGATTAGTTTCACCCCTTGTGCCTAAGTATACCTCACTTCTTGACTTGAAAAAGGAACTTGTATTATATAAAATGCATGTCCCTAAAATATTAAGTTATCCTCTATCCTATATTAAAGTTAGGGTGCACCCCAAGCGATTCTCAGTTCTTTCACTCTTGTACAAATTTAGGTTATAACATACTTGGGCAAAAATTTCCAAGTGATTCCCTCATTCATATCCTAATTAGAGTGGAATTCCCCAAGAACATACTTTCAGGTATTAATGGGGGTGTCATAATTTTTAAGTACTTATCTTACTCTTATTCAAATAGGTTGCACCACAAGTGGTTCCCTTGTTATTATATTAATTCTTGTTTAAATCCCAAGAACATAATTTTAGCACTAACTAAGATGCAAATTCATTAAGTTTTTGTCTCACTCCTATATATGTAAATTAAGGTGTGCCCCAAGCATGTCTTTTACTTCTATACTAATTAGGGTGAAATTACCCAACGACATACTTTTGGATATCGATAGGGGTATAAGTTACCAAATGGTTCTTTCACTTCCATACAAATTAGTAGTTCCCTAAATCCTATACTAATTAGGTTGTAAGTATTAACAATATATGTTTAGATACTAATTTGGGTGCAGTTCCCAAGTGAGTTTTTTATACATGGTACCCTTTTTATAAATATCATAATTGGAAATATGTTTGAAGATAGTCAAAACAAGTTATCAAAATCTGGAATGTACTTTCAATGAAAAATTAAAAATTATGGAATGTAGACATGTGCCAAGTTTGTTTAAAAACAAAGTAATGGCATTCCATCTTCAATTATTCGTTCATGATCAACTTTGCACATTTTCCATTTTCTAACCTTCTGTAACACCCCTCCTGGTTACGACAACAACTCCGCAAACAGGTGCAATTTTTTTTTTGTTTGTTTGTTTAAAGTGTGTGCGTGTGTGTAGAAGAAACAACCCCCCCGACTCAAGACGACAGAAGTAATACAAACACAATCAAGACAACCCGACATATCACAGTGACAACAAAAAATAAATGCCCCTGGACATAAGGCGTGCGACTAGCAGCTGTAAGCAGAAAAAGACACTAGGTGTTAAGTACAGTACCATCATAGAATGGAAGAATCCAACTGTAGAGTTTACTATTTCTACACAGAAAAGCAGGGATTTTAGTCTTATGTCTTCTCGAAAGAAGATTAGACAGGCTCCTGGCCGACTGCTCAGGTGGGAACTAATAAATCTTTTAGGGAGTCGCAGTAGTGGAAACTGTGCCTTTAAACAGCCTGGGACTACTGATACGGCTCAGAGTGTGTCGCAAGAGTGGAACTATGCCTTTAAACAGCCCGAGACTCTTGATACGGCACTGGAACAGACTCTTGATACGGCACTGGAACCCTTCCACCGGATTTACACACAGACATAAATACTGAGCTACAAGAGGTGTCTATATCCCACCCGACACAACAGACTATGCAATGCAATACCACCAGGTACTATAAAATCAGGGACAATCAAGACCTCTATGGGAGACGCAAGTCAGGAGAACTCTAATATCGACCCAACACTATTGAGACCCGAAGACATCAATCAAGACCAATTGCTCCTTTAATTATCATTAACTAACGAAGACTTTAACATAAGGTAAAACCAATAATCTCAACCCCCATTATTTCATTATAAGGTCATTTGCACTAGTTCAGGGACAAAGCATTGCATTTAGACCTTATCATTAACACTTCACTTTAACGAATAATAACTTTGCAATTTAAACATCCTCCTAATATTCAATTAAACAAATAATAACATTACGATTCAACCATTATCATCAACATTGCAACTTGACAACAAATATCATTATTGCGATTTAAACAAGAATTATCATTATATTTAAGCAAATATTAAAATTGCAGTTAAGCTTCATCATTAGCATTTCAATGTAAACAATATTAATATTGCCATTAATGCATATAATCCTTGCAATTTAACAAATATTAAATATTCGCTTGACATCATGTTAACCAACCAAACATAAGTAGCAATAATATCATTTTCCAAATCAAATAAGAAATTCAATTATTCAACCTCTTCCTTCAATGACTAAACTACCCTGAGCACCATTTCCTTAATAATTGACACAACCCAACTTTTATAACCCTATTCTCATTATCAATTCATTGAAAAATTACCAATTCTTTCCTAACCGCAAACAGTAATGATCTCTTATTATTTTAAAAAGACCTTTTTGGTTCTAATTAATAAGCATAAAAAGCTCAACATTCTAAACATTACCAGGAACCTTCTTGCTCACATAGTTATTCTCACTCACCTTCCAATAATATTACTAACTTTATTGCATTTAATTAAAACTTATAAACTCACGTTCTAAATTAACGATCAATTTAATAACTCAATTAATAATCAATAAATCATTACTCAACTAACTCAATGAAACCAGTACTCAATTAACTCAATTAAAACTTGTAAACTCACTCTCTAAATTAATAATC
>JASDQU010312079.1:2594-13316 GCA_032191745.1 Picea mariana | reverse complement strand
TCTTACCCTGAGGTTTCTTCCATTCCTCTTTGGGCTTCTAATATTTCTCCTGGGAAACTGCCTTGCCTTTGAGCTGACTCCTGCCTCGCCCTCGCTAACCTTGCTTACGGCTCAGCTTCCCTTTGGCTTTCAGAGCCATCTGATAAGCATCCTCCACCGTCCTGATGGTAACCATCAGTGACCTTCTGCCTTCTGCATCTTCACTCTCAGCATCTCACCTCTATGCCTCAGTGATGTGAGCTTCTCCAACGTCCTTCTTCTTCTTTGGACACTCAAATGACCTGTGCCCATTCTTTCCACATGTGAAGCATGTGATTACTCCACCTCAGCCTCTTCCTCTGTCTCTGGTACGAGGAAAAGTATTTGCGTCAGCATAATCTTCTCTCTGCTCATTATGCTATCCTTTCTGTTCAACATGTGGCCCTCTCTGTGAGGTTCCACCTCTTTCAATCTTACCCTGAGGTTTCTTCCATTCCTCTTTGGGCTTCTAATATTTCTCCTGGGAAACTGCCTTGCCTTTGAGCTGACTCCTGCCTCGCCCTCGCTAACCTTGCTTACGGCTCAGCTTCCCTTTGGCTTTCAGAGCCATCTGATAAGCATCCTCCACCGTCCTGATGGTAACCATGCTTAATTCATCCTGAATGTCATATGTCAGACCATTCAGATATCTAGCAACCTTCTCATCATTGCTCTCCCGATGACCTGCTCTGATGTTCAGTCGATAGAATTCCTCAGTGTATTCTTTCACTGTCATCAGCTTCTGTCTCAGGTTCTGCATCCTCCTCAACAAAGTTATTTGGTAGTCTCTTAGGATGAACTTCGCCTTCATCTTCGCAATCATTCGATCCCAACTCTTAATCTTCTACTTGCCTTTGCAGCGTCTGTCAGCTTGTAGCTCGTCCCACCAAAATGCTGCATGTCCTTTCAAGCACGTAACAACATGCTTAACCTTCTTATCCTCTTCGACATCTTCATAATCGAAGTAGGTATCCAGAGCTCTAATCCAATCCAGTAGCTCTTCTACATCCAGATTTCCCTCATAGACTGGAATGTCCATCTTGGCTTTTACACCCATCCTAGTAATAGCTTTAATCAACCGCTCAGTTGATGTATCTTCGGCTGCAACTTCTTCCTCTCGTTCAACCTCAATTTCTCTCTCAGAATCACTCAGATCCCCTGCACTAGTTGTGCATCTTTGCGCTGTCTCCATCTCCTCGAGTCTTTCTCTGAGATCTCTCATTTGTCTCTCCATTTCTGGATTCCTTGTCGGCCTGCCTCTTCTTCGCACCTCCCTGTCCTCTAGATCAGGTGACTATTTGCCTCTTCTGGGTGGCATAGTGAATTTCCTCTTATCTGCTACAGAGAGCAAAGAACTTCTCGCTCTGATACCACTTGATCGCAATGCGGCCCTTCACCACCCGCAGGTCGGAAGGTCCACGCGCACTCACAGGATCTTCTTCTTCTTGGCCCGAAGAAATCAATGGTTCTTCCAATTCCCTCTCGGGAATATTCCTCACCCACAGATTCTCTTCTCTCGTGCAATCCCCCTTCATAACTTATCAGAGGATCGGAGCTTGCGATTTCGCAAGTTCAACAGTCGAACGCTACACCCTCGGATCCCCGAGACCCGATGGTCAATCAATTCGCTGACTTTTCCCCTGTTGGGACTTTTGCTCTATTGAGACTTTGGCCCTCGCGATACCAAGCCCTCGGGTTTCCAAACCCCGATACCCGATGTACCGAAATGTCGATACGATCCTATCACGCTTTCGCTACTCGCAATCTCACGTCTTCGTAATTTGGAGTACCCGATATTTGGGCTCTCACCCTGCGAACATCCGAGTTCGCGAGATCTCTCGATCTCTGTCACCTGTCTGCTTGCCAACTCCCGTGGCCCACACTACTACGTCACCGTCGGGATATCGCGTCTCGCGATATCACGATACTCATTTCAAAACTTTGAAGCTTCAACTCGCGATTTGACGATACACGATATCACGTGTACCCGACAGTCTCTATGACTCGGGGTCGACGGCTCCGCCTCCCCTGAGCTTCGAACCTCTTCGCACGTCTATGATGTAACCTCCCAGCACCTCCGTGAGATCCTACGGCTCTCGGAACTTTTCAAAATCTCCACAAATGATTTCGTCCACTCGTTCTTCCTCTGCTAAACCTGCAAAATGAAACAAGTGCTTTCTCCACGAAGACTTGTCCACCTGCACGCAAGCTTCCAGCACTTGCTCGAACGCTTCAAACACAACTTCTCTCTGTTGTCCTTCCTCAAATTCATAGGTCTATCCTTCCTGAGATTTTTCTCGAATTCTCAAGTCCTTCAGAGAACTTCTTGCACGCACTTCTTGTGGCAATTCTTCAACAACGTCTAAGTGTTGAAGTCGTTCGACTATGCGCACTCCTGCAGCAGTAGTCTTTCAATACTCTGCTCAGAATCACAATTCTGAGACTTAGCTTGGTCTGCGCACTCCGTGCATGGCACTGTTCCTATCTACACCTTCGAGGAATTGAGAACAAAAGTTATCTCTAATTGAACCCTCCTGTCAACGCACTCCTTGCGGACAATTCGACTACACTCCTTGTAGGAATCCTATGGCTCAATTAGAGAAACAATTTAAACTCATTCACTCACCCTCTCAGACTTCAATTCAACCATGAAATCACATACATAACATATAAAAGCAAATGCATGACAGGAAATGAACATTCATGAGCGTAACATCAATACACAGAGAAATAACACAAAACCATGGATTTGAATCAAAGCTTTCTTCTATTAATTCAAATGCCTGTACATGGGTGTTCTTCAATCAATTCTCTGCTTGCTCTTCTTCTGAATGCTCAAATTATATTACAATGATACAATGAGGGTGTCTATATCCCGTTTGCCTCTTGCGCTCTAAGCTATCAAATCTAGAATTAAAATTCTATCTACCAACATTAACTATATTAAATACCGTCTATCTACCTAAAGGATGAGAGCTATCCGCTCAAGGTCCATTACATTATATAAAGTGCGCCTTCATAAATGGCTTCATTAAAGACTTGTGCAACAATCCCAAAGTGTTTTCAAAAATTTGTGCTGGCTTGTCCAGTTGTCTTTCCGCTTCCGCGCTGGCTCACTTGATGAATTGGCGATGCTCTTTCATCATCTTCCGAAAAGGCTGTTCTGGATTGGGCACGATCCTTCTTTGATGGTTTACTGACCGAGATCTTCTTAGGCGCAGGGAATCTTCCAAGCTCATTTGGATAGAGGTAAATTTTAACGTCTATGCTTTCATCTTTATTCCCATGATTCTGTTTCATTCTTTTCAAAGGCTAAGAGAGCAAGTTGATTCCATCGTTCTCAGCCCTATGTCTCGTAATTCTGTTTCATATTATACAAGGGTTGAAATAGCAAATGATGATTTCATCGCTCTCAATTACATAAGCAATTTCGAGTTTCTAATCTCTGTCACAATGTAGTTTCGAATTTCAAAACACAGGACAGGCAAGCATGAAAGAAGCACAATGTCAATTATTAGTTAAAGAACAAAGTACATAGCTATGCTCAAATTTAAAATAGGATTGACAAACAAGTTTAAGCAGGAGCTATATTGGTGGATCACCTCGTTTCTACAGTTTTTTAAATCAGTTTTTTTAATACGAATCTCTAAACCCACTATTTTCAAGAATTTATTACATAAACGACGATTTACCTAAACCCACTGTTTTCAACAAATTTACGTAAATGGCGATTTCTAATTCATTTTATTTGTGAATTACGGATATTTTATTTGTGGAGAATTTTTTACTTCATAAAGAGTTGTTAATTGACCGAGTTGGGAAGGAAATAGGATCGACCTTGTATCTCCCCATTGCAATAGACCTTTCGAGGTATTGATAGGAACTAGCTCTTAAGGCAACTGTGGGTTGGAACTACGTATATAGTGTTATTCCGAGGATTGGTAGATTGCCCAGTGCCTCGTTCGATGCTTCATTAGGAGGCCTTGCAACAGTGAGCATGCTCCATGGAAAATTGATAGATGTTTTTAAAATTGATAGTTTTTAAATTTCAAGTTAAGAGATATATATTTATCCAAAATCTTGAAAATTTTATAAAAGCTAGATTTTTTAAGAGTAAATAACTTTATAATATACACAGAAATAAATAACTAACAAAAAAAAATTGATCGTCCAATTTTATATTATGCTAAAAAAATTAATAATAATCAAATTTTCTAATATCAAATGTATTTTTCTAAGAGTTATATATATTAAAATAAATACTCCTCACAAAAATTACTTAAAAAATTTTAAAGTGTTAAAATTACAATAAATATATATTATAAATAAGTAATTTCATAAAATCTAAGTCATTATTTATTATTTTTTTTTTTTTAGAAATTTCAAAGTATTAAAAATTTAATGTCAAAATTAAACATTTTTGTAAATAAGAAGTATTAAAAATTACAATAAAAATCTTCATACATAATGTTAAAATTAAACATTTTTATAAATAAGAAAGGATTTGTTCCAAAATATCCATATGATGATTGAAAATATATTGCTAATAAAATAGTTAGAATTTGAAAATTAAATTGAATATTTTATTTTATTTTTTAATATTATTAATAAAAATATTTTCAAATAATTAAAATCATATATTTATATGAATAAAATTTACATAAAAATTTTTTTATTGATAAAATTATATTAATATTAACATAAATATTATATTAAATTAACTTATATTAATGCTATATTATTAAGTAAAAAATAAATATTTTTATTTTTTTTAATAATATTATTATTTCTTTTTAAACATAATTGATATATTAATTAACTATTAAAACTAAAACGAAATTGATATATTAATTAACTATTAAAACTAAAATGAAATTGATATATTAATTAACTATTAAAACTAAAACGATGGATGTGTCCTTTATGTAACAATAATACTATTTTTTATGGTTTTTTTTTTAACTCATGGATGGATGATTATCTATATTTTATTTTAGATTTTAATAATTTATTATTTTAATAATATAAAAATATTTTTTGATAAATTATTAATGAATCGAAGTCTATTTACTTCGAGATATATTATTTGAAAAATAATAATTTAACATGGTACTTCAGTTTATATTTAATTTTATTCATAAATTATCAAAAAAATATAAATAATTCCCATATAACCTTCGTTTGAATTATTCCCACTACTCAAAACTTCTATGAAGCACCGGTATGTATGAAAGTCAAAGCACAACACCTAGAAATCACACCAGTTACAATGTAATCTGGGGTCTGTCAAACTTGCCTCTTAATCTGGATTAAGAAAACCAAGGTTATTAAGTTATCTGTGCCCTTTTTCAATCAAATTGTCAGACTAGACATAAGTATATTCAAATGCATTCTCTCTACAGAAAGAAATAACGAATCTCTCAAGAGTCTCGCCAAATCTTAACACCCGCTAGAAAACCTTCAACATCATTTATCAACTCTTAATCTTGAAATCTTTAAGATTTCAAGATTTTTGTCACTAATTCACACTGTAAGTTCGAAAGAAAACATTCATCACTCATGACATAACCATTCTATTTTATTTAGGATGGAAAAAAAATCAAGAATAACATAAAAAAACAATGATAAGGCTCGAATGACTAATTTATGAGATGATGTGGTGATTGTTTTTAACTCTGAATCTTGGTATTAACATGAAAATCATTATAAGGCATAGTGGAGACATCACAACCTATGTTGCATGTATAAATCTCTTTATCAGCACACATAAGCGTAGATCTAATTTATAGAGTAGATAAGCATATGGAATAGTTACTTCTTATTTAAAGGTGCTTTTATAGTCATTCTAACATCGTTGTTGTTTACATATTCATTTATAGGGAATTGAGAAAATGGCAGAAAATAGACATGAATGGGATGTAGTTATCAAAGGCATGAAACAAGTATTTTATTGTTTGGTTGGTGATTGCGTCAATATGACCAGATCAAAACTATCTGGCCTTAATCACCATTGTGCGATCAAACACAATCTCCCTCCAATTCCCCCACGCCCAAGAGGTCGAGTAAGACATGAAAATTTTAAACATGCAACGAAATCACTAAGTAAGGTTAAAAGACAAAATGAAAAAATTCAATATGATGTAGATGCAAGGTTGTGTCGTGCACGAAAGCATGCATATAAAATATTTGTCAATGAAGAAATTATTTCCGCTGTAAGTATTTATTGACATTTGTAATTGTGTGTTTTTTTAATAATATAAATTAATTATTATTGACTAGATTCATTGAAACTCATTTTCGCAGTCAGTTGCTACGTTTGATCAGCTCAATGATGATTAAAAGAAAAAAAAATCATGAAAAAATGAATTGTTGGGATCAAAGTTTACCTCGTAGACGTATGGACACAGCTAAACGCATAGATATTGCTTTACAACAAAAAGAAAGAACAGGGCATTCTTCAGATGTAGGGGAAGAAGAGTTGGATGAGCATACCCATATATTAAACTCTGGGGAAACTAGTAATAACAATGAGTACACAGTTGAGTCAATTTTTTTGCATGCATTGTTTTCAAGACATTTGAACATCAGATGGTATTTATTTTTATTATCAATTGTATACTAATTCTCCATTGTTATTGATATGCCTAGCCTGATCAACAAAATTCCCTAGAGAGATCACTGCATAGTTTTGTTGCTGAATATAGTTCAACTAACTTGGATATCCAACGAGCTTCGAGTTGTCAACCATTACGACGCTCACCTAGATTTCAAGGGATTTTTAGGAAAGTAAGTTTTGCTTCAATACAACCTATTTCATAAAAACACTAAAATCAATATTCTATTTTTTTTTTTTCTTTTGTGATTTGTGATTGATTATATAGATTAATTTTTTTTTAATCTATACATTAATGTGCATTTATGGTGCAGGTGTTTTTTTTGGAACCATTACAATCATTACAAACCCCAAAAAATGGTCAAAATATTGAAAAGAATGTAAATGAAACAAACCAAATGCTACAACTATCTTTACATTCAATGTGGCAATGCAAAGTAAGTTTTCATGTATTTATATTTTTATATAATCATTAACAAAATTTTACATTTAATTATGTTTTAGTTGCATAATTATATCTTCTTTTAATTTTATGTTTAGAATAAAACATATACATCTCCAAAATCCCCTTTGCACACAAATGATGGTGGGAATTCAACAGCTTTTTTCAAAATCCACCATAAACCACATTATCTTCAACTAGTACAACATTCACCTCCACTAGAAGAAAAAATAGGAGAGGTAAGTTCTATACCATATACTCATGTTTTTATTATAGAAATATCAATTTGGATATTTATTAATAGTGTTGTAACTTTTACAGGAGACAAAAAAGGTGAATGATTATGCTATGGTTCAAAGGACAATAATCACACCAAGGACTTGAAAGCACATGGGTTCAAGTCTCGCAAACAATACATAGAGCATATATGTTCAACTAGAATTGCTCTCACAAAACCCACTAGTTTGGTTTCTTTGAAGTCTAAACAATGCACCAAGTTTAAGTAACTTGGGCTACAAATTTAGAGATTTGATAAGTCTTTTTGTATAAATAGGTGCTACTTCTCACAAAACCCACTAGGTTGGCTGCTTTGAAGTCTAAACAATGCACCAAGCTTAAGTAACTTGGGCTACAAATTTAGAGATTTGATAAGTCTTTTTGTATAAATAGGTGCTACTTACAAAGACATGAACATATTTAAGTCTACAAGAAGTGGATTTTTATATACTTTCAATAAATGAACTTTCTAGTACTTTGTTTTATGTTTTTAATCTCAATTTTTTTTTTGGCACTTAAAGCACACACAAAAAGTTGGTTTTATGGAAGTTAGTTTTATTTAAATATACAAAGTTTTGCAGTCTAGTCTCTTCAATATAGAGATGAGTTTCATTTTTTATACATTTTATATTCCCTACTTTATATATTCTAATTTCTACAAGAAATTGATATATCTTTGTTACTAATTGTGAAATATTATAATATAAAGAACTTATATTATAAATATACAAGTTTAAACATTAATGTTTCAATATTATGGAAAACTCAATGAATAGAAACATAGCCTTTTATTTGTGCATGTAATCCAATTTTAATTAATTTTTTTATAAAACATAATATAATAAAACAAATATTTCACAATGGAAAAAAAGTTGGAGGATTATCTAAAGATCAAAACATTTTGTTTCTGTATGGATTGCTAAAGCACATAAAATTTAATATTTTTTCCAAACATATAAAGAGAAAATCAACAAAATTTTAGAAAATTATAAAGAAGGACCACAAAAAAACCATGGTAAAGAAATAATGAATGCATTCAAACCATAAACTTAACTATAATCAATACCAATTATCCCAAAGGCATAAGGCTTATCGAAACCTCTAATATTATGATAAAAATGTAGTGAAGGATAATAGTTTTTATATTTCAAAAGATATTAATAAATATTTATAAATAATAATAATATAATCAAACACACAAGCAAAGGGATAAGGCTTATCTTTTATTCAAAGTAAGCAAAGGAAAATTAATGGAATTTGATAAATTTTAGATAAATGAATCATGACTATGTGAATTCTTAAAACCATGACAACTTTAAATTCCAACCTCTAAAATTATGAAAAAAATATAGTCAAGGCTAATAGCCTTTATAGTCAAGGCTAATAGCTTATATAGTCAAGGCTAATAGCGCCGTCTGTATATGCATCATCTGTATATGCACCTTCCGTATATGCGCGGTTCCATATATATCTGGAGGATGCATATACGGAAGTTGGCCACTTCCATCATGGCATCTTCTGTATATGTGCATATGTGTCGTCCGTATATGTGCTTCTGTAAATGCACCTTCCGTATATGCATCATTCATATATGGGTCGTCCGTATATGCGCTTCCGTAAATGTACCTTCCGTATATGCGTCGTCCTTATATGCGTGTATATGGATGACACATATAAATGCACATATAAATGTATGCAAATGACAACTTCCTTAAATCCTCATATATGAAAGCACACAAAAACTTCCATAATGGTGTCGTTCGTATATGGGCGCTTCCGTAAATGCAGCTTCCGTATATGCGTCGTTCGTATATGGGTCGTCTGTATATTCGCTTCCGTAAATGCACCTTCCATATATGCATCGTTCGTATATCCAGCCTATTGCAGAGTCATGAAGACTCTGTCATTGCATGGATATACTCACGTGTATTATGGTAACGACGACATATGCATCGGCATATATCCATTGTCCGCCATCCTGACATGGAAGCACATAAACGGGTGGATATGGGATGGTCCTGGCATGTTAGACATGCATATTCCCATCGCACCCACGATATCCTCCACGTCTGCGCCTAGATCCGACAACCCTTGGCCCCCTGCGTCGTTTCTGTTTTTTGTTTGCTGCTTAATGGATGTATGTAAGTCTTGACTGATGGATGCATGGTTTTCGAGGTGATTCGGGATCTGTAGTCTTTCTGTACTCTGATAGATTGGGTAGATTTTGTGGGAGGTCGATGCACGGCAAGCAATATCCAACATACCTACCTGTTTTAATTATCCATCTACCCACGCTCTGGTTCTCAACATATATAGAACAGATTTCATTCAGCTGAGTTTTATTGCGTCTTCCGAAAAGGCTGTTCTGGATTGGGCGCGATCCTTCTTTGCTGGTTTGCTGACCGAGATCTTCTTAGGCGTGGGGAATCTTCCAAGCTCATTTGGATAGAGGTAAATTTTAACGTCTATGCTTGCATCTTTATTCCCATGATTCTATTTCATTCTTTTCAAAGGCTAAGAGAGAAAAATGATTCCATCATTCTCATCCCCATGTCTCGTAATTCTGTTTCATATTATACAAGGGTTGAAATAGCAAATGATGATTTCATCGCTCTCAATTACATAAGCAATTTCGAGTTTCTAATCTCTGTCACAATGTAGTTTTGAGTTTCAAAACACAGGACAGGCAAGCATGAAAGAAGCACAATGTCAATTATTAGTTAAAGAACAAAGTACATAGCTATGCTCAAATTTAAAATAGAATTGACAAACAAGTTTAAGCAGGAGCTAATTTGGCAGATCACCTCATTTCTACAGTTTTTTAAATCAGTTTTTTAAATACGTATCTCTAAACCCACTGTTTTCAACAATTTATTACATAAACGGTGATTTACCTAAACCCACTGTTTTCAACAAATTTACGTAAATGGCGATTTCTAATTCATTTTATTTGTGAATTAAGGATATTTTATTTGTGGAGCATCTTTTACTTCATAAAGAGTTGTTAATTGACCGAGTTGGGAAGGAAATAGGATCGACCTTGTATCGCCCCATTGCAATAGACCTTTCGAGGTATTGATAGGAACTAGCTCTTAAGGCAACTGTGGGTTGGAGCTACGTATATAGTGTTATTCCGAGGATTGGTAGATTGCCCAGTGCCTCGTTCGGTGCTTCATTAGGAGGCCTTGCAACAGTGAGCATGCTCCATGGAAAATTGATAGATGTTTTTAAAATTGATAGTTTTTAAATATCAAGTTAAGAGATATATATTTATCCAAAATCTTGAAAATTTTATAAAAGCTAGATTTTTTTAAGAGTAAATAACTTTATAATATACACAGAAATAAATAACTAACAAAAAAACATTGATCTT
>JASDQU010312077.1:1051-13557 GCA_032191745.1 Picea mariana | reverse complement strand
TACTTTTCCTGAGGTTTTTATATGCTATATTGATGTTTGGTTCTTAACACAAGATGCTCAGAGCAGGATGCTCGTATTCGCTCACAACACACTTACTTACAGACTCAAATGAGAATGACACAAAGCTTCAAACAAGAGGGAATCTTAGAAGACTCGGACTAACACTCAAACTCACTATGAAAGTTCCCCCTCAAGAATGAGCTTCTCGTCTCCTTATAAAAAAATTTGAGAGGAGAGAATCATTCGGATGAAGATACTAGAAATGAATCTTGACCCTACATGTCGGCCACTAAATCTTGCTTTATGGATTCGACGGTAGAGATCGTGCAAGATCCTCCAACCAGATAAAAGCCTTTATTCTCCACTAAGCAAAAGTAGATATAATAGTAGGTCTGACGGGGTAGTCGTGCAAGATTCCCCAACCAGAGGACACACATAACATGACATAAAGAGAGAATCTTGGAAATGCGGGTCAAACCACGCCAAAAGTCGGAGAAGTACTCCGAGTTTCCAAGATGCTCATTATTACATATGGACAAATAATTACAATGTGGATGTTGATTACGGTAACCCACTAAACCCGAATATCACCACGGTCGGCCATTTAGACATGAATACATGTGAATACACTATGGAGGTTGGTTATGTCAACTCACGGAAACCGAATACCACTATCTGTCAGGCAATAGGACTTTCATCATTATTCCATAGGATGAGCATGGAAATGACGAAAATGTTCCGGGTCCCAATGCTTAGTATATATTTCTCTGTACATCTCTGGATCTTCATCACTATCTTCGTCTTGTTGGAGGACATATCTCGTTCTAATCACCCAAGGATGTCTTTCTCTGATTAATAACATTTTAAAATCATCTTCAGAAAATTGTTCAAGTCTGTGAACATTTTCTGGATTCTTTATGTTTGGGAATAAGAACATTATTGCAGTATCGATTACATCAAGATGAACTCCACTTGGATTTAAACCAAATTTCTTCCACCAATCTGATAGCCAATCTGGTTCAGGAAATGTAACAAAGGGCACAGAAAATTTAATCATACAATAATAATACCTGTACCGATATGTCCATAGACAAACATTATACTACATAGATTTATATTGGAAATAGTTAATTTAGAACAATCTTGCATGTGGATCTTGATTTGGCCATGACTGTAATGTTCTCATTCTGTTAATCTGGAAGAAATTCTAGGCTAGAGTTTTTTGTCATGTTTGAGTTTGTTGGCAAAACCAGTTTCTATTTGCAGACCTTATTCTTGAAAGGTCTCCCATTTCTACCAGTTTTTGTCCAGTTGCAATGGTATATGCTTGATGCATCTATCTGATTACATGTTGTGGAGGGATCACATGTATACTGGTATTTCTTGAAAATCCTGGTATCCCAAACTCTATGCCTTCTGAACATCTCAACTGCCATTTAGGAACCCAATGTTCTCTATATGTTTCCCAATCTATGTTATTATCTAAGTACTCAGTAGATGGAGTATTCATGTAATCATCCCAAGTGTTAATAATGACCATTCTTTTGGAACAATAAGCAATTTGAGCATGAGATCTAGAAATGAAAGGTAATTCCTTTCGTTTGGGAGGATGACCATTAATGCTTGGTAGAGTTATGAAATATCATGGTTCACCTGTAGAGAGTTGATAAGAGCCATGAGGTTCTACTGCTAATAAGAATGGTGTCCCAAGAATACAATCTACTGGTAAATCTGTAACCAAATATTTCATTCCTAAGGCGTATTCATCAAACAGCAGAATGTCTTTAGGAATTTCAAAATTCATATATGTATTTACATTTCCCAGTCCTATAGAAGAATAATTGTTGGGAAGCGAATATTTTGTAGAAATCAAGTCTTTATGCACTAAATTCTTGTCTGAACCAATGTCTAATAGTGCATTTAAATTAAAGATTTCACCATTTATTTCTAACTTGATTTTCACCTGGTATTTTTGAAATTTGATGGGCATAATTTTCATAGCTGTCAGCCCTTTGAGATGAGATGTTGTTTGCCCCTGAACTATAGATTTAGGACTCTCAAAAGGAGCATCGTCTAATGGAGGAGGTATTGAGTCCAATATTTCTCTAATTTCTCTGATTTCTTGTCTAGCCCAAGAATCAATTTTGAAGCTATATTCAACTTCTTCTTCCATTTTTCTGATTTTTTCCTTTAATCGAAACATTTCTCTTTTTAAGAGAAGTACTTCTTTGGCTAGATCTGTCATAGAGGTATTTTGCAATTTTGCCTCTCTGTTGTATTTGATAAAGGTTTTTGTGTTTCTATCATAAGAGGCATCAATGAACAAAGGTTCCCTGTTTTCACAAAAGTTTCAAGAAGCAAATTTTTCATATCTCCCTCTGGCAGAGCTTTGATCAGTGCCAGCATCTAGGCTTCTTGATCTCCTCTATTGTGAAACATACAGACTTTTATTTTTCTCTTAATCTCTAGTTCTGATTCTGATTCAGAACTATCTGTATTACTTTGGCAAGAACATAAATTTGGATTTCTGTAATTGCAATCTTGATTAATCAATATTTCTTCTTCTGAGCTATAATTGAACTCAGAAGTACTATCAGATTTTGTACAACATACTTCATGAAGAATATGGACTTCATCTCTTTTAGGGAAGGGATGGTAAGGACACTGGTTGGTTTCATGGTCATTAGCCCCACATCTATTACAGTGTCTTCTCAGGGCTAATTGTTTTTTTTCCTATGCCTCCTTATATTTTTGCTCAGAGAACTTTCCTTTTGATTTTATGGAGGCAATATTATTTGGACAATTATGTGCAATATGTCTAGACTTCCCACATATCCAGCATTGAATCTTTTGCTTATCCTGATAAGAATGGGATTTTAACTTGATGTGCTCAAGCTCATAATAGTGGGTTTTAGGCCTATACCTGTATTTATATTTTCCCTTTTTCTTTTCTTTCATAATTTCCTTTTTCTTTTTCCTTTTCTTTCTTACTGGATCTGTGATGTACAGGCCATATTTTTCACAGATAGATTTCTGGTCAGGAAGATAGGATAGTTTAGATACAGAATTTTGTATTTTCATATTTACACATAGTCCAATCAGGGCTTTAGTGATTAAAGAATATATTTCCCCCCATGTATACATTTCATAAGGAAGTTTGAATACTTCCTGCATTTTCAAATATTCCACAAATTTACTTAGTATAGCTGCCAAGTATACTTATTTCCATAAAAGATTTTGACTATCTTGAACTTCAAATATTATTTGGGTCCAGTCTTTATGGAACTCTTCATATTCAGACATTTTCCTGCATTTCATGTTAATCAAGATAAGATCATGCTTATCTACCAATTCAGACTCAGTTCCACACCAGTGCTCAAGTATTGCAGTAGTTAGAGCACCAATCATATTATTATGGGGAGTTCCATCAGTATGATATACAATGTCCCCTTGTTCATCTCTGAGAACCTCAGCTTCCATTTTTGCAATCATAATAGGAGAAGAAATAACTTCCCACCGTTTTCTCAAAGTGCCTGTGAAACATTGGATGATGGACTTGCATGCCTCTACTTCGGTTTTCCCTTTCATGCACATGATTTTGTAGGAAACATACATTCTATCTATCATTTGTCTTATTTGGGCGACAGACAAACTATCAATGTTCCATTCTTGGAACCAATCTTCAGAAAATGTTTGGGATTCAGGCAATCTCCTTTTACCTATTAGGTCTGGGGCCGAAGGTCTGCTAGTATGATGTGGAAGATTTTCATATGCAGGGTTTTGGATAGTGACCAGAGATAGATGTTCTCTTGAGGATGATTTTGGTTTATCTTCTTCTGGAGGAAAATGGTGTGGGAATATTTTTTGGATTACTATCTCAGATGGCTTATATACAGGAGACAGTATTGAAGTAGAAGGATTTGGAAGGATGAACAGATCAGAGATAGGTTTATCAGGATTACTATCCTTCTGTCTAATTTCAATCAATGTATTTCCCATCTTAGAGAAAGCTTGTCCCAAACCTTCCATAAGTTCTTCGTGATTTCTCAAGGACTCTCTAGATTTACAGGATATTTCACATAAAGCAGAGTCCATTTTATCCTTTACATCTGTGACCTTTTCTTGAACTTGGTTTACAGAATGGACAATAGTGTTTGTAGAAACTTGTAGATCTGTGATGTGTCCTTTTCTGGCATAGTCATTGGTCACAAAAGTATGGGTAGCCATACCTCTCAAGGAAATATTAGTCTAGTTAATATGTTCAGACACAGTCTGAACTCTTTTGTCAATGCCAGAAAGATGAATAGCTTCCTCAGAAAGCAGCAAAGGAACTTATTTAACTTGTCTATTATTATCTTCAAGGATAATACCCTTAAAAGGAGGAAACGTAGAATTTGATTCCATAGTTTGACCCTCAATACTTTTCCATTTATGTTTGGGAGGTGTCTCGGAACTTTCTCCCATCATCTGTAATTCAACCTTTAAACTCAGTCTCTTCCATTCAAAGAAAGAAATCCATAAATTGTTATCAGATATGTATTTTTGCCAGTCTTGAGATAGTTTAAGTTTTTCTTTATCTGGCACGGCTGAGTTGAATTCATTAGTTTCAGGATTTGTAAACAAATCCTAGTTTAACATTATTTTGATCCATGATTCTTCAATGGATCCCTTCTGGCATCCTTTCATTACAGAATGAAATTTATGTATTTCATCCACAGATGGTCTTTGCATATCTTTGGGTAAAGGGTTAGAAAATCTACAGTCTGTAATGACTTGGTCACATTGTTCTATATACCCTAACCCATATTTAGGTGTACCAGGAGGTCTCGTGCCTTTATATATGTCTTCCAATCTTGGATTAAGAGTTTCTATAGTAGGAATATAGTGAATCATAAAACAAAACTGTGGTTCTGAAGTAGATGTGGATGTAGATACAATACTTTCTACAATATTATTTACAAAACGATCACAGACTGGAGAATCCATTTATATAGTAGAGATTACTATGACTGCACAGGAAAGCAGGGTGTTTAGTCTTGTTTCTTTCCTAAATAAGATTAGACAGGCTCATGGCCAACTGCTTAGGCAGAAACTAGTAACTCTATGAAATTCTAATACCATTTGTAAGCCAACAAGATTTTCAGAGGCTTCCTCCATCGGAGAATGAAGCTTCAAGATCACCTTGTCTCATGCGCTGCTCCCTTCTGCTATCTGGCCTTCTACTTCTTGCTACTCTAAGTATAACCAATTCATTCCTTAAAGAGATTTAAACCCCCTTGTGAACCCCACTACTTGGACTCCACCAAGCTTTTGCGACCTTATGTGAACCCCATAGTCGGCCTTCACTGCCTCTCTGCACCTACCACTACCCTTAGCGGCCTCCTTGCCTAGCGATACTTACTACTAGTGCTCGACAGACACCTTATCTCCTCTATAAGTGAACTTTATCTTCGGATGAGTGAACTTCGACAAATCGTACAAGGAACATTGATTGCAATAACATGCAAATAGAATCGAGAATCACAGCGAGCGCATAATACAGAGACACTATTCAATATTCAGAGAAACACATATGCAAAAGTCTTTCTTATATTAATCACAGAGCATAAATATGCCAGGGTATTACAACAGAGTAGGATTCTCGTATTCGCTCACAACACACTTACTTACAGACTCAAATGAGAATGACACAAAGCTTCAAACAGGAGGGAAGCTTAGAAGACTCGGACTAACACTCAAACTCACTATGAAAGTTCCCCCTCAAGAATGAGCTTCTCATCTCCTTATAAAAAAATTTGAGAGGAGAGAATCATTCGGATGAAGAGACTAGAAATGACTCTTGACCCTACATGTCAGCCACTAAATCTTGCTTTATGGATTCGGCGGTAGAGATCGTGCAAGATCCTCCGACCAGATCAAAGACTTTATTTTACACTAAGCAAAAGTAGATATAACAGTAGGTCTGATGGGGTAGTCGTGCAAGATTCCCCAACTAGAGGACACACATAACATGACATAAAGAGAGAATCTTGGAAATGCAGGTCAAACCACGCCAAAAGTCAGAGAAGTGCTCCGAGTTTCCAAGATTCTCATGATTACATATGGACAAATAATTACAATGTGGATGTTGATTACGGTAACCCACTAAACCCAAATGGCACCACTGTCGGTCATTTAGACATGAATACACTGTGAAGGTTGGTTATGTCAACCCACGGAAACCGACTGCCACTATCTGTCGAGCAATAGGAATTTCATCATTATTCCATAGGATGATCATGGAAATGATGAAAACATTCCGGGTCCCAATGCTGAGTATATATTTATCTGTACATCTCTAGATCTTCGTCACTGTCTTCATCTTGTTGGAGGACATGTCTTGTTCTAATCACCCAAGGATGTCTTTCTTTGATGAATAACATTTTAAAATCATCTTCAGAAAATTGTTCAAGTCTGTGAACATTTTATGGATGCCTTATGTTTGGGAATAAGAACATTATTGCAGTATCGATTACATTAGGATGAACTACACTTGGATTTAAACCAAATTTCTTCCACCAATCTAATAGCCAATCTGGTTCAGGAAATGTAACAAAGGGCACAGAAAATTTAATCATACAATAATAATACCTGTACCGATCTGTCCATAGACAAACATTATACCACATAGCTTCATATTGGAAATAGTTAATTTCGAACAATCTTGCATGTGGATCTTGATTTGGCCATGACTTTAATGTTCTCATTCTGTTAATCTGGAAGAAATTCTAGGCTGGAGTTTGTTGCCATGTTTGAGTTTGTTGGCAAAACCAGTTTCTATTTGCAGACCTTATTCTTGAAACGTCTCCCATTTCTACCAGTTTTTGTCGGGTTGCAATGGTAGATGCTTGATGCATCTATCCGATTACATGTTGTGGAGGGATCACATGTATATTGGTATTTCTTGAAAATCCTGGTATCCCAAACTCTATGCCTTCTGAACATCTCAACTGCCATTTAGGAACCTAATGTTCTCTATATGTTTCCCAATCTGTGTTATCATCTAAGTACTCAGTAGATGGAGTATTCATGTAATCATCCCAAGTGTTAATAATGACCATGCTTTTTGAACAATAAGCAATTTGAGCATGAGATCTAGAAATGAAAGGTAATTCCTTTCGTTTGGGAGGATGACCATTAATGCTTGGCAGAGTTATGAAATATCATGGTTCACCTGTAGAACTTGGATAAGAGCCATGAGGTTCTACTGCTGATAAGAATGGTGTCCCAACAATACAATCTACTGGTAAATCTGTAACCAAATATTTCATTCCTAAGGCATATTCATCAAACAACAGAATGCCTTTAGGAATTTCAAAATTCATATCTATATTTACATTTCCCAGTCCTATAGCAGAATAATTGCTGGGAAGCCAATATTTTGCAGAAATCAAGTCTTTATGCACTAAATTCATGTCTGAACCAGTGTCTAATAGTGCATTTAATTTAAAGATTTCACCATTTATTTCTAACTTGATTTTCACCTGGTATTTTCGAAATTTGATGGGCATAATTTTCATGGTTGTCCGCCCTTGGAGATGGGCTGTTGTTTGCCCCTGAACTATAGATTTAGGACTCTCAAAAGGAACATCATCTAATGGAGGAGGTATTGAGTCCAATTTTTCTCTAATTTATCTGATTTCTTGTCTAGCCCAAGAATCAATTTTGAAGCTATATTCAACTTCTTCCATTTCTCTGATTTTTTTCCTTTAATCCAGACATTTCTCTTTTTAAGAGAAGTACTTCTTTGGATAGATCTATCACAGAGGTATTTTGCAATTTTGCCTCTCTGTTGTATTTGATAAAGTTTTTTGTGTTTCTATCATAAGAGGCATCAATGAACAAAGGTTCCCTTTTAGAGGATTCAATAGTCTTGCTCCTTTGTTTAGCTTTGACTGTTTTCACAAAAGTTTCAAGAAGCGAATTTTTCATATCTCCCTCTGGCAAAGCTTTGATCTGTGCCATCATCTGGTCTTCTTGATCTCCTGTGTTGTGAAACATACAGACTTTTATTTTTCTCTTAATCTCTAGTTCTGATTCTGATTCAGAACTGTCTGTATTACTTTGGCAAGAACAGAAATTTGGATTTCTGCAATTGCAATCTTGATTAATCAATATTTCTTCTTCTAAGCTATAATTGAACTCGGAAGTACTATCAGATTTTGTACAACATCCTTCATGAAGAAGATGGACTTCTTCTCTTTTAGGGAAGGGATGGTAAGGACACTGGTTGGTTTCATGGTCACTAGCCCCACATCTATTACAGTGTATTCTCAGGGCTAATTGTTTCTTTTCCTGTGCCTCCTTAGCTTTTTGCTTAGAGAACTTTCCTTTTGATTTTCTGGAGGCAATATTATCTAGACAATTATGTGCAATATTTCTAGACTTCCCACATATCCAGCATTGAATCTGTTGCGTAGCCTGATAAAAATGGGATTTTAACTTGATGTCCTCAGGCTCATAATAGTGGGTTTTAGGCCTATACCTGTATTTATATTTGCCCTTTTTCTTTTCTTTCATAATTTCCTTTTTCTTTTTCCTTTTCTTTCTTACTAGATCTATGATGTGCATGCCATATTTTTTATAATAAAAACTCTTTAATATTTGTATTAAAAAAATAAAAATAAAATTATAATAAAAAACTCTTTAATATTTGAATAAAAAAAATAAAAATAAAATTATAATAAAAACTCTTTAACATGGTTGATCCTTAGTCGCATGCGTTGCCTTTTGATCATAGGTTACATTACATGGAAAAAAATTATAATATATGAAACCTCTCTTTAAGATGGATGATCGAGGACAACTGGGTGGGTCATTGGATCCTTGAATGCAACCTTTGTGTCTTTAATTCCAAAGTTCTCTAAGCATGTTTCCTTTAATGATTTCAGACTTATAGTTATGTGTAATTTCGTCTATAAGGTCATCACAAAAATTATTGCTTCCAGGTTTAAGGAGAAACTGGCCTCTTGCATTTCAGCATAACAATTTGTGTTCTTAAAGAATAGATTGTTCTTTCATGCAGTAGGGATTGCACAAGAATGTTTGCAAACTGTCAGGGCTAAAAAGTTTAATTCTCTCATCCTTAAACTAGATCTAAGGAAAGCTTATGACAAGGTGAGTTGGCAATTTCTTAGGATGATTCTGATACAAATTGGATTAAAATGGGAAGTGACACAATGGATAATGGGTTGTGTTTCTAGTGCTAATTATGTGGTCTTGATAAATGGTTCCCCTACCGGCTTCTTTAAAAGTCATAGAGGGATGATATAGGGATGCCCTCTCTCATCTTTACTCTTTCTCCTAGTGGTGGAGAGCCATAGGAGACTTCTAAAGAAGGCATGTACATAAGGGATTTTCAAAGGAATCAAGATTGCTACAGGTATTATCATTTCACATTTATTTTTGTTGATGATGTTTTAATTTTGTGCTCAGGAAATCATGAGGACTGGGTTGCCTTCAAACTTCTCCTAGCTAGTTTCTGCAAGGCCTTGGGCATGGAAATAAACTATCAAAAGTCTTGCTTTCTTATTCATAATATAGATGACAGGCTAAAATCAAGGCTAATGGATATTTTTTATATTTCGATGATTGATCTGGAACAAGGAATGAAATACCTTGAATTTTTCATAAAGCCAAACATGTATAGGATCAACGACTAGCTTTGGTTGATACAAAAGGTGGAGAAGAAGCTAAGTCATTGGACATACCGTTGGTTATATTTGGAGGGAAGATTAGTCCTGGTCAATTATGCCCTCCAAAACATGCCATTTTATTAGCTCAGTCTTGTTAAAGTCCCTGTTAACATCATAGATAAACTTAGTTAATTTTTTTCCCGCTTTCTATGGTAAGGAGTAAAGAAGCCATTGGGATTTCACTTAGCAAGTTGGGATAAGATTGCTAAACCCAAAGCTTCTGGTGGCTGGGGTATTCAAAATATTTACTAAGTGGAGTTGCCTGCTTATCAGAGCATAAGGGAATTTGGCCAAGGAGTTTCGTATGCGGTGATGAAGCATGCGATGGGTTTTTTTCAGACCAAAGATGAAGTAATTGATAATGGATTAGGTTATGTATTCTTGTCTGGGTGGGCTCATTGATAATGGAGTAGGTTCTGTCTGGGTGGGCTCAATTGGTTCAAAAACTATGGCCTATATGAATCAAATCACTTACGAACGAATGGGATCCTGATCGATCTAGGCTTGAAGAGCAAAGAAAGGTGTGTGTGATAAGTAGGTCGGTTGGTAGGTAAGAAGTGAGGAGAAGTAGGTACATTGAGGTAGTGAGTAGGCATTTAGGGTAGTGGGGGGGCAGGTAGGTTGAGGCAGGTAGGAGGCAGTGAGGAGGTAGGCTGGGTAGTAGGTAGGTAGGTACTTTGAGGCAGGGATGGGGCAAGGGGGTGGGCTCTGTAACGTTCATCTAAATATCAAGATCGGGGTGAAGAGCTTATCAACCACAATATCGTCTTATTGACCACTTCTATCGTCTTCGGATAGATAGAGTAATAGAAAGTAGGTCGTCGGGTTTCTCTATATAGACCATGATTTGAAAGCCTCGTGCCTTAATCCAAAAATTCACACCTAACTAAAGCATGAGAACCAAAGATGCCTTAGAAAGAAAGGTCCTGGAACCAAACATGCCTTATTTTGGCCTTAGGTCTCAAGGTTGGGGCGAAGATCGACTTGTCACTGATAGAGAGAGATATGTCGACGACAAAAGGTTGGTGGTTTCAATGCATTGCTTTTACCGATATCGTGGGTGTGGATACCTACCTCTTTTTCAACATCAAAAGAAGTCTCGTCGGTAGGAAAGAGAGGTTGTATTCCTAGATATAGTTACCGACATTCATTCTACGAGTCAATACTTTAAAGAAAGAGATTCCTCATATATTAATAGCCTACCTAAAGGCCTTTTCAGTCATGGAGTTACTTATACTTATTTCCTTAGCTAGCGTTAGACTTCCTTCTTTGCCCTGGCTCTTGTTACTAAAATGAGACGAGTCAATATGTTAAAACAATACTTCGTAGATTAATAGGCTCCCTTACTATATACCCCAAAATACTGATTTCTTTCTTGTGCTTTTACTCACTAATTCATTCTCTATCATCCAATGTCCCTTCGGTAAATATATAATAAGGCCAAGTATCGTCGTACATAACTCCATAGACCTAACATCCAAAGGCATTTCAAAGACTATCCCCCCTCCCATCTGAGTCACTTATAATTGATAAGGCCAAGTATCATTGTACATAAATCTATAGAATGTTATTTTTAGACCCAAGTCGTTAGGCGAATACGGGTCCAAAAATAGAAGATTAAGAGACTTGGGACTTGGCTTTCCTCTCTTTTCAGTAATGACATATAATAGAGTAACTAGAGATAGAATAAAGACCTTAGAAATAACGCACTCTGATTTTGAGGGGACCAAGGAGATAAGAAAAGGGTCGGCGACCTTTCCTTCCCTTCGCTATGCTAAATAACCTACTTCTGTTCTGGGCTCCAAAAATTGTCCAACCACATTTTCCCATTACGATTCATTTTAGGCCACATCTATATATGTTCTTTCGCAAACTCTGATAAATATTTCTTCAGTGATAGGGAGAGAAGCCTACAGGAAAGGGAGAGGATCCTACAGGTAAGAGAGAAGAATGAAATAATCCCAAAAATTGAGGGGAAGAAATCAAAGTATTATCACTATATTCTTCCCTCAATCGCTCACTATAAGGGTTTATTAACGAGAATGAAGGTGGTATTGAGGCCCTCTACCAAATTGGTCCTTAATAGTCTCATGGGCCCTTCCTTATTTCATTTCCTATATTACTACTTATTCCTTGGCTAAAAGAGTCCTGTGAAGCCCAATCCGACGTTCGAAGGAAGGTAAGTAAGAACTATAATAAGAATATACCCCGGCTAAATGACGAAAAAGACAGACCCTTTCTATATAATAAATCTATTTTAAATCAACGGTTGGTTATTCTTTATGTTCGTGGTGGGCCCTTAAGTTTGCAAGAGCATGGGACAAAGAACCCTATTTCTTTGTCAGCCTTAATCCCTCAGAAAGAGACTGGAAGGAAGAATCAAGAAAATATTTGGTCTTCATTCATTGGTAATGAAGAGGGTGGAATGGATCCTAATTATGCATACCAAAATAAAAATAGAGATAAAGTGAGAGCTTCTTGTTCTTTTCTCATGTCGTGGGTTATTCGGGGAAATTGTGTACTGCGCGGGCAACAACGAAATTAAGGCATAATGTCTTTGAAAACTTTGAAACAGAAAATAGACTATGGGGGTTGAGAAGAGATGCCTCCCGGGATTTGTCGGACTTGGTCCATTGAGGTTAGAACAAGCGAAACTTGTCTATGGCAAGATTACACTTTTCTCGAAATCCAGCAACGCAAATTACATTAGCTAGGCAATCTCTAATGAGCTTGTCTCACTCTGCTGATTGATCTATAAAAAATATATATCTA
>JASDQU010312076.1:0-13513 GCA_032191745.1 Picea mariana | reverse complement strand
ATTGGTGATGTGATATGTTACAGAGTGTAAAATTATATTTTTCATGATATAGAAAAGTTTATGATGATGCGATACATATTGTGTCACAGATAAAATGAAATCAAGTGTGATACATACTATGTAACAATAAAAATGAAATCAAGTGTGTTACACATCAAGGAAAGGTAGATTGGGAGCGATATGCACAGTGTCACAAACAAAGAAAAATTAAGTGCGATATGAAAGAGAGTTTTGGACAAGTTTAGGATATTTTCTAAGAACAAAAATAGCTCTTAAGAAAGAGAAAAGATCAATGTGCATCTTAGGAAGCTCGTTGAGTTCTAAGGGAAATAAAACAAAGCAAAGTTCATGAGAAACTTCAAAGCAAAGAAAATCTTTACACTGCAAGTTCACGAGGTCTTAGAATAATGAAGGGGGGTTGTTGCTAACTCAACGCATTCTTTTCCAATTCATGTAGGAACCTAGAGAAAGTCACTGGAATGTAACAAAAAGGGTCATTAGGTACATTCAAGGTACAATTTGTTTTGGACTTCTCTATAAAAAGAACGATGACTTTACACTTGTTGGATATTTATATGTAGATTTTGTAGGTGATATTGATGATAGAATATCAACTTCAAGTTATTTAACAAATATGGGGTTCAATAGTAGTATCTTGGAGTTGTAAAAAGTAGGTTGCAGTGGCAAACTCTTTAGCAGAGGTGGAATACATGTCAGCATGGGAAGTAGGAATAAACATGACCAAGAATCCACTATTTCATTCTAAGACCAAGCATGTCGATACCAAGTATCACTTCATCAGAACACTCATCAACAATGACATCATCAAGCCAAAATATTGTCCATTTGAAGATCGGACATCAAATATTTTTACCAAACCACTAGGTAAAATAAAATTCAGCGAGTTGAGTACAAAGGTAATATATACACTATTCATCTCACATATTATGTAACTTTATTAACCCGATTAATAAAATTGTGTGTCTAAATAGAGAAACTAACACTTTTTATTCTTATGCCCTTTAAAGCTATAAAAGTGAGTCGTGATGATCTCATACTAGGATTCAAAAGTAGTTCCTTTTATGTATGGATCAATAACACTAGATGTAAACCTTAGAATTGAAATAGACTTAAAAACAAACTCTTCAAATATATAATTTTTCAATATTTTAAAGTTGTAACTAAAAATTTGTAGTAATAATTTTTCAATATTTTAAAGTTGTAACTAAAAATTTGTAGTAAGTTAAAACATATGATAGAAATAACTAAAATCCCAACTAACATTACTTTTTAATTTTTAGAAATAAATTTGAATTTAAAAGACTTATAATCATTTAAAGCCAACATTTCTTTGAAATGTAAGACATACAATAAAATTAGTATTATTTTCTACTAGCACAACTAAATTTAAGGAGACTAAATTCATTTGGAAGCAAAAAGTATTTTTTAACATTTTAAAATTTTACATTGAAATCCCAAAATTAATATTATTTTCTACTAGCACAACTAAATTTAAGGAGACTAAATTCATTTGAAAGCATAAGGTATTTTTTAACATTTTAAAATTTTAAATCTCAACGTAAATACCAAAAAGTTAGAAACTATTAAAATCAATCTGTCAATTCAATTTAGAATACTAAATCTAAAAAAACTTATCAGATTAGTAGAAACGTATTTTTATTAAAAAATCAAAATATGTATCATTATATATAATTATTTTGACATTAAAGTATTATTAAAACTATATCATTGTTAAGGTTTTTTTTTTCAAATGAAAAATATCTCAAAATTATATTAGATATAATTTCTTTTACAAAGCTGGAACTCAACAAAAGGAGAATCCAACTATTACATAACAACCCAATCAGCCCCAAAGACTATTGAAGTACTATGTTGAATCCCAAAAACTTATCTAATCCCTTAGACCTCAGAATGAGTAACTGAAAAGGGTGGTTAACGCTGCACTAAACTTCAATCACATCTTTAATACAAAGACACTGCACAACTTCTCATAAGTTTAGTCTTCGAAGATGTTAAGGAAAGAATGAGAGCTTTCTTCTCCATTTTCCCAATGAAAAAGTGATAGTCTGCCTTTAGTTTCCTTTAGGGCCATCTTTGACAGAAGATCTGCCTCTTTATTATGCTCCCTGTAGATATGCTGAAAACTGGTATCTTTGAATTTATTTGCCAGATCCAATGTTTTTAATTTCCAGCATTCAATATTCACCGAGTTGAGGTGACCTTGATGCTTTATCCAGTCAATAATAACTTTAGAATCCCCCATGATTTTGACTTTATCTATCGACCAAAGCGTAGCCAAAAGGAGTGTCACCCACAATCCCAAGAGCTCTGCCTTTGTGTCGGTTCCAGCTCCGCAATTTAGGAACCATTTAGTAATTCTTGACGCATGCGTCTTGAAAATATCACCTGCTCCACAACACTCACCATTTGCTAGAGTTGCTCCATCGAAGCAGGCTAGAGTGAAGCCATCTGCCAGAGTAAATTCACATACTCTATTTTGGAAAAACTTTGGGATTGTTGGCTGCCAAGTGAAAGTACCTAAAATTCTATGCACCACTAATCGGTGAGATGGGGAAAGCTCCTCAAATAGGACCTTATTTCTCTCAATACAAATATGCCAGCAGGTAGTGGTTGCCAAGCTTGCTGGAGCAGATTTTTCTTTTATCCATTCTATAAAACACTCCAAAACCGAGTTGCCTATCCACTAAAATTTAACTTTGTAGAGATTGGATAAATAATGCCACACTGATTTTGTGAAGGAACAGTGTATAAGGATATGGTTAATAGTTTTTGAATTGCAGTTACACAGCTTGCAAACCCCTGGACCGTGCCATCCTTTCCTCTGAAGTGATTTCCAGGTAAGAACTTTGTCTTTTGCTGCCAACCACACAAATCATTTTAGTTTGAGTTGGATCGGCCATTTCCATAACTGTTTAAACCACGAACTGTCCACCTGATAGTCGGATGACATTAAGAGCACCTGGTAAATGTTCTTTGCGGTGATAAGACCAGATGAGTCCCCACCAGCCCAAACCAGGGAATCAACTGAATTTTGAAGAGTGATTCTGGCTTCCCTTAAAGCATTTGTGAATGAATTCCATTTGAAAGCACCCTAACCACCGAGCCTCAAAGATTCACTACTGCACCACCTGCCTGGGAAAACAAAAAAGTCATTTGAGTCTCTTGCTTGGGCAAGAGAGGTAATATGTAAGTTTGACAGGTGCAAGCACAGGGTGTCGGAAAGGAGCGAAAGGTTCTCCAATCCATTGATCAAGTCCCTTCCTAAAGAAATAGAGTTACCATTCCCAGGTAACCAACGAATCCAATGCAAGATCACAAACAAATTTTTTATCAATCCATTCCAGAAGCTAGACGCCTTTTCTTTGCTTGTGGGAAGACTTCCGCAGCCAAGTAGAAATCGGATAATTTCCCAGGTATTTACCCAAAAGAATTTTATTCCAGATGCTTCAATGGGTTAGCGCCCTCCAGTGTGTGTTAGCTATGAGTGCAGAGTTGAACAAAGGAAGATTTTTGAGCCCCCACCCTCCGTAGATTTTTGGACGAGCCAGGAGGTCCCATCTACAAAGATGGAACTGGAACTTCTCTTTATGCCCACTCCACAAGAAGGCATAACTTAAACTGCAGAGTTTATTTAATATCGTTTTGGGAATCACCTCCAATGACATCCAGAAAACCGCAAGACTTTCCAACACTGCTTTTACCAGAATAAGCCTACCTCCAAGCGATAGCCATTTATTACACCACAAACCTTTTTTTTTTTTCGAATTTAGCCACCAGCCAGCACCAATCAACAGATTTTGAGGGACCCGGTTTGAGGTAATAACCTAGGTACTTGAAGCCATTGTCCAATCTGCAAAGGAAAAGGGTAAATATCTTTTAAAGGAGTCATCTCTGCTTTTGGCTGGTGGCTAAATTTTGAGGGACCAGCCATTGTCCAGCTTTTTTTCGAATTTAGCCACCAGCCAGCACCAATCAGCAGATTTTTGAGGGACCCAGTAGTGGACTGTAGTTTTAAGAGTATTTATGCAGAGACCAGAAACATGGCAATACGTTTTGAGAATGTCTAAGATCACTGTCCACTCCCTCGGATCAGCATTTGACATTACAAGAACATCATCAACAAACATTAAATGGACCACATTTAAAAGCTTTGTTATTTTAATACTTGAGATATTGTGGTCTGCACTACTATTTGATAGCATTAAGCTAAGCCCTTCCATAATCATAATGAACAGATACGGGGATAAAGGGCATCCCTGATGAAGTCCCGACCATACTTTGAAAAAATCCGTCGCCTCACCATTTATCAAGACTGCAAAGTTGGCACTTGTTATGCAACACATTATCCAATCTATTAGCTTGACTCTGAATCCAACAGTGAGTAGAACCATCCTTAGGTACTCCCAATCTACGATATCGTAGGCTTTTCTAAGATCCAACTTCAGTACCAGAGATTTCAAGTTCTTTTTTTTTATACTATGGAGGCTTTCGTGTGCTGTCCCAATAGCGTCCTGAATCCTCCTACCTTTCAGAAATCCCAGCTGCTCTGAGGAAAGACACTGTGACAGTATCAGTTTTATCCTAGTAGCAAGAATTTTAAAGATTACCTTATAAATTAGATTACACAGAGAGATGGGACGGTAATCATCAAAAGAGACCGGTTTGTTCACCTTCGGGATGAGAGCCAGAAAAGTCGCATTTATACCACCACTAAGATGACCTTTTCTCCTCGAGTCCTCCACCATTTCCAAAATATCACTACCCACAAGATCGAAAAAGAAAAGAAAGAATTATGATGTCCATCCATCAGGGCCCAGAATTCTTTCTTTTTTGAATTTTTCAAGCACCAATTTTAATTCTTCCAGGGATACAGATAGATAAAGTAACTCTGCTTCCACCTCATTTACCATTCTTGGGTACAGGATGGATATCCTGAGCACATCATTAATGTTGTTTCTCTCTCTTGCTTTATAGAAGTGTTTAAAATGGTTTACAGCCTCCTCCTTGATCGCCTTTTGATCAGTAAATGTTCCTCCGCTGTCACTTTGAATATCCTAGACATGTTTTTGGTTTCTGTTGAAACTAGCAATCTTATGGAAGAATTTCAAGTTTGAGTCACTGCTTTTGATCCAAGTCATCCTACCTCTAATACGCAATACCTCCTCTACCCGACAGACTAAAGTATTCCTATTTGCTTCCAGCACACCCAGTCGTCTCTGTTCCTCCAATGATAATGGAGTCTCAACAATTTTGAGTAAAAGTTATTCAATATCTGTTTCCAGCTTTACTAAAAATAAATGCTCATTTGTATTGAAATCTTTAATCCACTTTTTCGTTTGTGTATTTAGTTCTTTGAGTTTAGACACTAATATGACCTGCTTGTTGCCTTCCACCAGGAATCGTAGGTCATTCCAAATCATATGGACCAGCTTCACAAAATCTGGATGACTTAGCCAGTCCGTGTTAAATTTGAATGGGAATGCCTTGTACACCGGTGCATGCTCCAATTGAATAAGCACATGGGGCATGATCTGATGATACAAACGGGTATTCCACCCATGACTTGTATAAACCAGCTGTAGTAAAAAAAAATTCAACAATAAAACATCTATCAAGCCTTCTCGCGATAGAACTTAGACCAGCTCGGTCGTTTCGCCAGGTGGGGACTAACTTGGGAGGTTTTACATCAATCAACTTTTTAGAAATGAATAAATCTTTATAGAACTCCTCAGTCAAACCTAGAAACAAAGAACCCCCCCAATGTTCATATGCTGATAAAATAAAGTTCAGATCACCTACGATAACAAGATTAGGAACAGAAAGGATACCACTGTCAGCTAAGGTGCTCTAGAAGAGTTTGCAATCTTTACACGTCCCATAGACATTTAAAAACACTAGCTCCTTTTTAGAAGAAATACAAACACCTGTTAATAAGATGCCTCCCACCATTAGATAGGGGTTTAAGTCAAAAGAGTTTGGGTCCCAAGAGACTAGTAATCCGCCAGAGTTCCCTATGGAATTTATTGTAGTCGCTGCCCAAGAAGGACGGAATTGAAGTAGAAAAGCTCTCACTTTCTTTTCATCGGCGAGTGTCTCTTGCAAAAAGACAATGTTCGGACGAGTACGATCCAACAATCTATGAACCGAGGAAACTTTAAGGGTGCCTCCAATCCCTCGGATATTCAAGGAGAGCATTAACATCACTTTGCCCTAGCCAAGGCCTTCATTGCTCTAAGGGCCCTAGTATCAGGGGAAGTAGGGACACTGTCACTGTTTTGAATACTTAAACCCACCTGTTTCTTTTGAGAACTCTGAGTCTTGAATGGGGAGAGTTATGAGCCAATGCCTCTAGACCAAGAAAAGGCTTTGCCTCCCTTGACCGAAGCATGAGAGGAAGAGGAACCAGAATCAACTTTAGTGACTAAAGCCTCCAAGCCTAGTACTGTGGGCAGGGGCACTGAGTCGGAGGGAGCAAAATGGGAAGGTAATAGGGAGTCTAGGGTAGTAGTAAGACTGGATTCACCCACTTCTTCCTCTCTATAGCCTCGCAAAGTAGGAGACGCCCTTTCTGAGTCATCCATAGAAGGTTCTAAGGGCCTGGATGGAAAGACTGGAGGAAGAATCTTAGTAGAGTTCTGAAGGTGGGAAGGGGAGGGCTTCAAGAGGATTGCAGGCTAGGTAGTAGACGAGCGTAAACAGGGAGAAGAAACGATAGTGGGAAGGCTAAGAGAGGAGAAAGGAAGGTGATCAGGGTAATCAGTTTCAAGAGGCCCAGCAACAGGCTTGGATATAAAGTCTTTTGCCCGAGAAGAAGATCGTAACCAAGCCGAGTTATTTAAGGCCTCCTTCTCTTCAAAGGTTAAAGAGTTGAACAAGGGAAGACATAGAGCTTTTAACTTATAGGTAAGAGAGGCCCCAGGCTCTTGCTGATAAGAGGAGGGTGCTTTAGTGGTATCTTCCAAGAAGTTCAGAGAAGCATCTGTATCTACATAGGCTGGAGGGTTTCTTTGTAGGTCTAAATATTTTGAACAGTCCTTCAAAACCTTTCCCTTACAGTCTCGTTAAAGGTGACCTGTACAGCGAAAAATGTTGCAGCAGAAGGGCAGCCCAAGATAGTCAAGAGTCTGTGCAACTTTTCGCCCTCTCCACTCAATCTCTAAGGTTTCTGGTAAACCACTGCAAATGTCCATCTCCATGAGAACTTTGCCCATTTTCCTCATTGGGGCACAGAGTTGCTTGGGATCAACTGCAATGAACTTCCCCAAAGTGTCTCTAATGGCTCGAAAAGCTCCTTCATTCCACAAATACAGTGGGAGGCCCGGTAAGAGTACCCAGAGATGCCTAAATTGGAAGTAATTTGTATCCGGGTTGAAGGCAATCCTCCAGCGTTTAAGCATGAGACTATTGCCTCCAAAGACCCAGAACGAGCTGAGAAGGAGGGAGGAATCCTCTGGGGAGTGGCAAATAAATCCAAGCCAACCTTTGGTAAGAAAGATAACTTCAGGGGAGTAACCAAGAATAGGTTGCCACTAGCTATGAATCCAACCCTCAAGAGAAACCTTACTGAGAGATTTATATGAAATCCGACCCACAAGAGCACACAACGCCATTCTACAGGTATCTTCTAAGCCTATATCATTACCTAACACCAATCGCTTAGTCTTTTTGTTGGGCTTCCATGCCTTTCTATAACAACCAACAGACAGAGTAGTCTCTAAAAGTTCCCTATGTCCTTGCTGAGAGGAAGGACTAAGTAGGGAGCTTTGGGGCTTAAAGTTAGAAAGTAGGCTTGTCGAGGGAGTGACTGAAGGAGGGATGACAGGCTTGTTAGAAAGTAGGACTTGTTAAGTGACTGCTGAGGAAGCCTGTAGTAATATAATTCTTTTTTGAGGATAAGCCCTATGGCCCACCTTTTAGTTGGTCCACTTTGTCAAACAACCCCACCTTCCTCCAGGTTTCCTCGTCTACGGGGCTCATAAGAGTCTTTACAGTATTCTCCAAAGCAGAGAGGGAGAGACTGTCCATTTGGCCCACCAGATAACAACAAAACTGACACTAAAGAAACTGACGAGCGCTCTGATCAAGTAGAATGATATGTGGGGTCCTTGTCTCGAGTGGAGAACAACTTTTGCAAAGGCAACCAAAAACTAGTCTAGAGACCGACACTCTCGGGATCAATGAACAGAGGAAGAAAGGACTTTAGATGTCCAGAAGGTTCTGAAGAAAAGGCATGAGACAAAAAGAGGCTTCTCTAATGGAGAAACAACTCAGGAACAACCAGACAGAGTAAGACAAAGTATCAAAGACCAGAAACAACGAGTGATAACAGGCTGACAGGAAAGACAAGATAACAAAAGCAAAGAACAAAGAGCTCTAGACAAGCTCCGGTAACAACAAACAAGGAAGGTAGGAAAAGATAATAACTAGATGAGTCTAACTCTGAAAACACGCAGAAAACAGACAATGACAAGCTCTGGAACAGTGCTAAGAACAGAGGAAAGGAGTCAGACGAAAGGTCCCTGATTGGTTGGGCCCTTTTGCTGGTTGTAACTTGCAAGAACACTAAGCCTGGTTCAAAAATTTCCCGCCTCACACTCCCTCGGCTCTTCATCGTTTCTTCTTTCTTTTTTGCAAAAATAATAAGCAACTTAGACCAAGTGTAGAGTGGACTTGGCGTGTGAAAAAAAAAAACAAAATAAACCAAAATTAATTTGTAGTAAAATGTGGAATTTGCCATTATGAATTTTGAAAGTATATCTTTCAATAATTATTTTGACATTAAAGTATTATCAAAACTATATATTTTTAAAGTTGAAATATAAAAATGATCCAAATTAATTTGTAAGTAAAATGTAAGACTTTAAAGAAAAGTGCCATTATGAATTTTAAATAGAACATTTTAAAAGAGTAATGTTTTAAAATAAAGAATATAAATCTACACTAAATTCTAAAATTCTTAGTAAAAGTAGTTTATAAGGACAATCAATAATGTTTATGGTGTTAATATTTTGCTCCAAAAAGTTAGGTTAATAATAATGGATGTTTTATTGTGATCCAAAAAATTAGGATGATATACCTTACGTTTCATGGTGTTAATTTAACATGTTAAATATCACAAGCATGAAAAAACGACTTTTGAAAAGAAAGTGGGGAATACCTCCTCGGCGAGGTGACGTTGTACCAACTTTTTGACAAAATTCAAGAATTTTCCCACGCTTTCCCATAGTGGAAGACTACTTGTCAAAAATTCTACATAGGGTCGGTGTTTCTCTATGCCCCACCACTTCACACGCCAATTTCTAATTTCTTTCTTTCTCTCTATGCCCCACCACTTCACACGCCAATTTCTAATTTCTGATTTTCTTGCAATTTTCCAGATCGTTGGAATTCTACACCGACCAGAAGTGCTGTGATTATTTGAGAAGTGCTGTGGACGACCACCGACCAGCTCCTGTTTTTTTTAAAATGGGAAAACTGTCCAATGATTTAAAAAAATGATTTCGAAAACTGTGTTCACGTGAGAGATCCGAATCTTTGATCCCAACTTCGAAGAAAGTTATATTGGGAATAGAAGATATTTGTTATAAATTTAAATAAAATAGAAAATAAGAATTCCATATAATGAGTGGAAGTGACATCGAAACTCCAAGCATGTGTTGCCAACAGCTGTTGCACATTGTAGAAAGGGTAAAGTTTATGTACGTTGACCCCACACAGATAACGCGTAGAATTATGTACGTTGGTTGACCCCACACAGATAACGCGTAGAAACATGGCATGGGGCTCAGAAGAACGCGGTTGATGGTCCGTCTCTGCGCACCAACGAGAAAATGTGTTCAGAGACGAAAGAGAGCGACAAGAGAATCATTTTATTTCATTGTGTTTGAATCATATAATTTTCTTTGAGAGGTTATACTTAGCAATCATGATGATGAGATGAAACAAGTGTCATTGGATTAGTGGAGGAAAGACTTTAAAACACAGAAAGTGGAGGGAAGACTTTAGGAGAGCGAAGACTTTAAAAGATAGAAAGTGGAGAGAAGACTTTAAAAGATAGGAAAGAGAGCACCTTGAATCCTCATATTTCAAGACCAATGAATCGTCATAGGAAAAAGAGCAAATGTTTTTGTATTTTTGATATAAAGAAAAGAAAATGCAAGGACTAAATAGCAACTTCACATGCAGACCCTACTGTAAGCAAAAAGAGACAAGTCAAACGGGATACCAAGGAGCAAACACTCAGACCAATGTGCAAGGACAACCAATGAAAAAGATGATAAGAAAGAATACTGCCCTAAAATTCAACAATAAGAAGGCTTCCTATCACTTTGTAAGCACTTGACAGTTAGGATAGAGACCCAAGAAGACTCAGCAACCAACCAAACTCACCCAGCAAACACCAAACTCAGCGAGCAAGACTAAAGAGCTGATGTACGGGACTGTTTAAACAAAACTCATGTATGTACACACCCTAAAGGAGAACAACTTGCATATGTATGCGTCTATCAAGGGAAAAACTGTGTATACCCAGTAAAACACTGCCAAGGCAAGGGTTAAGCCAAGAAACTCAAATGCAAAGTAAAAATAGGTTCTCAAGCAATTAGGAGACAAGGAAACTCAAGCTAACATAGAGCAAATCAAGGAGAAAAACAATCCAAACCCCAAAAAAGAAGATCATTCCCCAGTATGGTCACCAGTTCCAAAGAAAATATCTCTATGTCATGGAGTAAACCACAACAGGCGGAATGACACAGAAATATCAACTCTAATCTCAAATATGCTATATAAATGTAATGCTAACAAGAAAAGGCCAAGAGCCTACCTCGTCTGGACGTTCGATGAAGATCATTGTTGAGCACACAACTCAAAGCTCTATCCCTGCAACTTGTCCTCAACAACCAAGATACACAAGAATATAGTGATAATATATAATGTTAGCATATATATTAGCATAATCCATTAATATACATGACAAATACGCCCATGGAATAATAATTCAAATATTTGCAAGATATCAATTGGACGAGAAAAGGGTATTTCTATTAAAATAATCAGCAGAAGCATATATGTGACAAACTTCTATAACGACACATATCAGAACCGAGAAACTAAGTCCCTCCAGCTAGGCCTCCACCCCTTCAATTCTCCACCAAAGGCAAGCTCATATAAAGGAGTCAATGAGGTTCTCCATCACAAAGAAGGAAGAGCTTGGGGGATGAACAAGGAGTTCACACTTTCAAGGATAAAGGGATGCAGACTCAATATGAAGTGAAATTTCTTCAGAGTGTCTTTGCTCTCAAAGTTGAATTGTTGAGTCTCCTTCAAGGCTTGGATATGGCTCAATTTATTGCCTTCAAATGGAACTGAAGGGCCGAGTTGAAGCATTTCTAGTATATGGAAGGTCAAGGATCATGGATCTCGTGACATGGCATGTAAACCCGACATAATTTTTAATTTTGAGCACCAAACCCGATGTACGTGGGTTGTAGTGGAACAATATCCGTATACGCTTGTTGTCTAATTGATAGGGCACGTATATGTTGGAAAATGTGTTTTTTTGGCTCTGGAAGGTACAAAAGGGGACTTCATGGGCCATCCAAGCAAGTTGCATGGGGTGAGGCAAAATTTGTTGTAACATCTATTTGGTAGAACCAACTACAAGCCTCGACATATGTATCGGTTTTCTGGTTATCTAAGGTAATACACTTTTATTTACAAAAAAAAAACATTATTATGTTATTAAAATGAAATAAAATTTGTTATTAAATATATTAATTAGTTTTAGTTTTCAATTGCACATTGAATTTTTTTTCGTCATTTTGTAGAATTACAATTCTACCATTGGATTGGAAAAAATAACAATATTAAAATATGCAAATGGAAATCTAATAAAAAAATTTCCATTTATAATTTTGAGGTTGCTAAATTGATTGTGAATTTTTAGTATATACATTATATTATTGAATTGAATATTATAAATTTATAATTAAATTTCGAATAAGAGAAATTCTCGCTATATCCCTAAAATGTAAATTCTCAAAATTAAACTCATATGTAAGGTAGCTAAAGAGGTAGTACGGGGGCCCAGAGGGCCCATAGTGATAATAGTGGAGGTCATTCAATGTAAGGTGGACTAGGTCCACTATATTATTAAATAAGGCCCACTATGGTAGTTAGATATAATAAATGTAAGAGGGCTTCTTAGAAGATTCTACTTCTAGAAGATTCCTCCTCTAAAATGTTCTTAGGTGATGGTAGCACTATATAAAGGGGTTCAAGCAATGTAATGGGACATGAAAAGAAGTATTGTATTTGGAGCTTAATATCAATAGGAGGATGCCCCCTCGAAGAGGCAAGTGAACAGGAGAGGATCCCATCCATAATAGGATCCATTGTATGGTGTTGCCCTACCTCAAGGGTTTGGTAATAATAAAGTGTGGTTTTCTATATGGTTTCATAGATCTTGTGTGGTGATTGTATTCAGATATCTTTGGATCTCTTATGATATTTTGTATTCAGGTATTTGGTTCTTAACAAGTGGTATCAGAGTACTTTCCTTGGTCGGAGTTGTGGGCAACTATTTTTTATTTTTGCAGATTTTTTTTTCAAAGAAGAAAAAAAAGGACCGCGACATTCCAGACATTTTCAGTATATTTCTGAGCAAAATTTGCAGAAAAGGGTTGTAGATTTGAGTTCCTCTCAGAAAAACACCCAATTTGAAAAAAAAAATCATCCAAAACGGAGTCCGGAAGGTCAAGATATTGAGGTTTTAAAATCTGCAAATTTTCAGGGTTTTTCTACGGACGGTGACGCGATTTGTTTTTATTTCTGTAGCAGTTGGAGGCTGAATTTGCCCAAATAAATTACAGATTTGAGTTCCTCTCACAATTTCACCCAATTTCAAAATAAAAAATCAGCCGAAACGGAGTCCAGGAAGTGAAGTTATGAGCATTTTAAGTTCAACAGTTTTTTAGGGTTTTCCGAAAAAAGCCGCGATTTTCTGCCAAAACTTCTTGGGTCTATTTTTGAGTTTTTTCGTGACGGCTGCAGGACCGAAAAGTTCATAGGGTGCTCAGATGGCTATTTCGTCTCAAACCTTGAAAGAAATTCTTGAATCATTCAAAGCCCAATTGGATGATAGATTGGATGCATTTGCACATGGCCTCACAAACAGCCTCATACATGGCCTCACATACAGCCTCACACATGGCCTCAATGATAGTTTTCATAGTATTCAAGATTCATTGAATAACATGCGGGAGATATTTCTTATGGAGGGCCTCAAGGATGAATATAATAAAGAAATATATGCTTGGTACGATTTTGAGGCCGATTATGATGATTGGTATATGGATAGTTGTCATTTCTGGGATGACAACCACTTCCATATTTTATTTGATGACTCTACTCCACCTTTTGTAGAGAACATCAAGGTCCCACATCAAGAGCTAGTCACCAGCGTTCAGTCTGC
>JASDQU010312075.1:0-13557 GCA_032191745.1 Picea mariana | reverse complement strand
ATGTGCTCCTAGTTTCTATTTCCATGTTTGTGAAGAGGGCTGCCAAACGAACCTTAGCTGAGAATTTTGAAGAAGCTAAAATGATAGAATTCTAGATGAAAGGGTGTAAATAAGGCCAGGTCTCTTTAGTTAAGAAATAATTTCAACCTCCTCCCAGGAGAGGACTCCTTCTGACTAGACTGCCAGGGAAACAAGCAGAACAGACTCCCGACAAGGGTAATGGAGACATAGAAGATATACAACGCATGGTTAATAAATTATCAAACAAGATCATAGACATGAAGAGAAACGAAAGGGGAAGGAAACCAAGGCCAAAGGCCCTACAATCCTTTCTTTAAAAGGAACCCACCGTTCAAATCCATTGAACCTCCCCCAACTAACTTAAATATCGATCTAGGGAATGTCGCATCTGATTATTTATGTACTTATCACCAGGAAAACCACTTTGAAAGAGACTGCCCCCAATGGGTGCATGCCATGAATTTGATGGCCAACCGATTTTTAGATGAGGTTTCCCTAACCGAACAACCAAGCATTTCGGTTATGAATGTTGCTGACCAGGAAGAGATTGATCCACCACAAGATACAACCATGTTGATATGGGATCCTGACCTGATCATGCCTTCCGACGACCTGTTTCAGGTTCAAGAACCACCCGCAAATATCTCGGTTGTGCAAACTAGAAGTTAAGGTCCTCCTATCTCAAAGGATCCTACTTCCACTCAAACGTCAGGGGAAAGGTCAACTCTTGATCACCCGAAAACACGTTTTGCTCCCCGTATGAATCCTATTAGCATCCATATGTGAGAATCGCCCAAACTGGAGTACAACGTAGTTGATGATCTGAAGAATTTTAAGGCTAATATATCGGTTATGGACATATGGAGAATCCCTCAACAAAACGATTTCCTGCTACAAGCATTGAAATCAGTGGAAAACCCTACGACAAGCGATGAGCAACAAAGAAATCTAAATTCCACAGATCTAGTAAATAAACCAACTGTGAATACCCACTCAGAAGATAAGAAGGGAAAACCTTTTGTCCCACCATTTCTCTTAACGTTTGAAGTCTTCAACATGAACCTCCACAATTAGTTGGTAGATTCGGGAGCATCTGTCAATGTTATTCCCTTCCCTATTTGCAAAAAATTAAATGTTGATCCTTTCAAGAGCGATAAACATGTGATACAACTAGACAAAACCCAGGTCAAAGTTGTGGGGGAACTTAGAGATGTAATGATCAGGATAGCGACACATTCTAAGTTTTTGCAAGTGATTGACATCATTGTAGTAGACATCCCAGAGGCCTATGGGTTATTACTAGGTTGGGATTGGTTTGAGAATTTAAACAGGTACTTTAGTACAGACTGGGCACACCTTTGGCTACCACTGAAGGGATACAAGAATATGATTAGAATCGATAGGGAGAGATACCAGAAACATGCGGTCACTGATATAGAAACCCTGAATGAACCCTCATCCACAGATTTCCCCGTGCTGGGCAATTATTCCTGCGATTCCCACTTCAAGAACTTTTATCCTCTCTTATCTGATGTCCCTCTCACTCAAAACTCTGAAATGGTTTTTCAAGAGAAGTCATCGATACCAACAGAAGACACCCTCTTCTGTTAAGACCCTGTGCTAGAGATTATGGAACAAAAGATAGGGGAGCAAGAAAGTAATAAGAAAGAGGAAAAGGGAGATTGTCGTTCACAAATTTGGACCATATAATTTGATGGATCTAAATCGTAGGAAGGATTAGGGGCAAGGTGCATACTCATTGATCCAAAAGGTAAATGTCATTTTCTGTCCTGTAGACTAGAATTGAAATGAACCAATAACATCATCGAGTATGAAGCTCTAGTACAAGGGTTAAGGAAAGCCATAAACTTAAATGTCAAAGAATTGAAAGTTTTTGGAGACTCGGAGATTATCGTTAGACAAGTAAGGAATACTATGCATTGCAATTCCCTGCACCTAAAGAATTATCATTGGGAAGTACATAGGTTAATAGAGCATTTCAAAGTTTTCAATATTACAATGATCCCCAGAGCAAAGAATATCCTTGCTGATTCCTTGGCCAAAACTGCTTTAAGGCTTTCACCTCTAGAAGATTATGAAGCCTCCCAATTCACTATGGAACTACTCTACAAACCATCAGTTCCTAACAACATTTCTAATTGGAAGGTCTTTGAAGGGGATGAACATATCATAAAATTTCTGACTAACCAAGAAAATTTCAAAGATTTTTCCATCTACGATGAACTATTCCAGAAGAAATCGACAAAAAGAATCCTCGGACAGGTCAACCTATTGAAAGATATAAATATCACACCATCCCTAAAGGGATAGCTAATTTGGAAAATCTGTTTGATCTGCAAGAACAATTTATGATCCTAAAAATGCAAAGACCGGTAACTCCTATCCCCTGCATGAAACTGTAAATCTCGGAACTCCGGAAAACCCGAAGAATGTGAATCTCGATAAGACTATATCTAAAGAGGAAAGACAGGCTTATCTCAAACTATTTAGACAATATCAAGATGTCTTTGTGTGGTCCTACTGAGATCTGAAAACTTATGGCACCCATATCATTCAACGCACTATACTGTTAAAACCTGAGTTGAAACCCTTTCAACAGAAGCTCCAAAAGTATCACCCATCCCTGGAACCTCATGTATTAGAAATTAAAGAAAATTTTAGATTCCAAGATCATCTTCCAGGTTAGGCATTCCATGTGGGTAGCAAATCTGGTTCATGTGAGAAAAAAGTCTGGAGAAATTCGCTTATGCGTAGATTTTAGGAACCTCAATAAAGCTTCAGAAAAGGACAATTACCCAGTCCCGCCAATGGAGCAACTCCTACAGACCATGTTTGGCTCAGATATTTTCTCTCTACTGGGCGGTTTCTTAGGTTATAACTAAGTCCTGGTTTCAGAGGAAGATTGTTTGAACATTACCTTCCCAACCAAGTGGGGAACCTTCGCTTATAAATGCATGGATTTTGTGTTAATCAACGCAAGGGCGACCTTCCAAAGGGCCATGGACGTAGCATTTCGGGGAATAATCTACAAGTGTGTCGTAGTGTATTTGGATGACGTAACTGTGTATTCAAAGAACATAGAAGAGCACATCCAACACTTAACTCAGATTTTTGAAAGGTGTAGGAGATACAGTATATCCTTAAATCCAAAGAAAACTATTTTCGACGTCAAGGAAGGTAAGCTGCTAGGAGACATTATATCTCAAGAAGGAATTCACATAGATCCAGAAAGGATTAAGGCCATAGCTCAACTCCCGTTGCCTCACAACAAGAAATCTATTCAGTCTTTTTTCGAGAAAATTAATTTCGTGAGGAAATTCACTCCCGATTTCACGGAAACTATCAAACCCTTACAAAAGATGATTTGAAAAGATGCCGAATTTAAGTGGGATGATGAACGAAAGGATGCTTTCAACAATATTAAAACTGCTATATCCTAGGCCCGCGTGTTACGGAGTTCCGATTTCATTAGGGATTTCTTCCTCTATACTTTTGCTTCCGACTAGTCGTTAGCTGCAATATTGAGTCAGAAGGATGATGACAACAATGAGGCTCTAGTGTCGTTCATGAGCACTAATCTCCAAGGAGCCGAACTAAATTATCCTTCTGTGGATAAACATGCCTATGTAGTATATAAGGCAATAAAACACTTCAGGTCTTACATCCTCAAGAACCACACCAAAGTAATCATGCCTCACCCTACGGTCTGATCCCTATTCACTCAACAGGAAATGGGGGGGAGAAGAGGGAACTAGATGGCATTAGTTCAAGAATTTTATCTAGATATAAAACCTGCCAAACTATTTAAAGGGAAAGGGTTGTGCAAACTCACAGCTGAAGCCTAAGACCAAGTAAATGAAGATTTTGGATGGGAGAATGAAATGACATTATGATGTGGTGAAGATTCATATATGTCCCCAGGGCCAGAGTCTTGGTATGAGAATTTGAATTATCTCTTGCACCATGGGACTTGTCCAAAAAATCTCAATCCTAGGGAAAGGAGAGCTCTCAGGTTAAAGTTCGCACAATATTGCCTCATAAATTCAGTACTCTTCCATATTAATTATGACGGGGTACTGTTAAGATGTTTCGAACATGAAGACACAAACAAAGTTCTGAAGAAGCTCCATGATGGCCCTGCCAGCGGACATTTCACAGGAAACACCACCGCTCATAAGATACTGAGAGTTGGCTATTATTGGCCCACCTTGTTCAAAGATGCCCACACCTATGCTAGAAACTGCAAAACTTGTCAAATAAGCGCTGGGAGGGAGAAGAGAGTAGCAATCCCACTCCAACTAGTGACTGTCTCTAGGCCTTTTGAGCAATAGGGGTTGGATATCATAGGATAAATTACACCTAGTTCTTCAAAACAACACAAGTATATACTTACTGCCACCGATTATTTCACGAAGTGGGTAGAGGCCATCCCTCTGACTCATGTAAACACAAAGGTGGTGATCCAATTCATAGAGCAACAACTGACCACAAGGTTTGTTGTCCCTTCTGTTCTAGTTTTTGATAATGAAGCTTATTTTTCTTCCACTCTATTGACAGAGTTTTCTCTTGACAAAGGAATCATAATTAGGTACTCTGCAAATTATTATCCACAGGGAAAAGGGGTGGAAAAATCAACCAATAAGAACCTAGTGAGAATATTAAAAAAGACGGTTGCAGATAACCAAAGGAATTGGCATAATCTACTCCATAACGCTCTATGGGCCGATAGGGTCACACCCAAGGAATCTATAGGAAATTCCCCGTACTTTCTAGTTTACGGGCAGGAAGCCATTCTCCCAAATGGGATTTATCTTCCATCTCTTCAACTAGCCCAAGATTCCAGGGGGGGACCTTCATCAGTCATACAACAAATAATCGATACTTTGCTCATTCTAGAAGAAGAGAGAGAAAAGGCTAAGTCAAAATTTCTATCTCACCAACAGATAGTGAAAATATGGTTTGATAAGCATAAGGCTAAAGAGAAATTTTTTGAAGTAGGAGGCTTAGTCCTAAAATGGGACAGAGCAAATGAGCCAAAAGGGAAGCATTCTAAGTTTTAGAATCTGTGGCTTGGACCATTCTAGGTGGTTGAGAAGATTGGGGCAGACACTTATCAGTTAAATAATCTGAGGGGGGAACCTGATTCCCTCCTGGTAAATGGCCAAGCCCTCAATCAATATTTCCAATAATAATAATAATAATAATAATAATAAAATGTTTTGAGTTTTGTATGAATGTTTTCATGATTGCAAAATGCATTTTTTGTTGTTTTCTTTTGCTTTTGGAATTTTTCACTTTTGAAGGTTGTGTTCAGCGAGAAAATGGTCGACTTTAAATCATGCGACATAATGAACTCTGTTCCTAACTCATCGCTCATATAAAACACAAGAAGCATTGAGGAGCTTGCGGTTGCTTTGAGGAGTCCTCTATCTAACCTGCGCAAATGAACAACTTCGGAGAAATGTCAGAAGTGTCTTCTTAGTGGTTTGGTATGACCTTAAGGGAAAGAATGAAATATGGAAAGGACTACATGAACCCCGAAGACAAAGCTAGCAAAGGATCCATCGTAACCATCTCACTTTGAAAAATAAACAGACATCATCCTCTGCCACTCGCTCAGGGCATCATGCCGAAATAAAATTGATATTATCAAAAGAGTGAACAGTAGGAGAGGGTATGCAGATATCTTCGTCAGGGCTATGGACGCTCGTTGAAAGTAGAGCAAGGTGTGTGATGTCAGGGTGACTCCGTCGGGGCTATGGACATTCACTGGCAGCGGAGCAACACCATAGCAATTGAGTAAAGGTAACTAAAGGCTTCAGGCCAGTGAATACTTTAATAGATTTTTGTCAAAAAGGGGCATGAGTTTGGGTTACAGGAAACGAAGGAGGAATATAGGTTAAAAACCCCACAGACAGACCCGAAAACATTAACCAGAGAATTTCAAATTGCAAAGGTAAAAGAGGCTCTGATTTAAAAACCAGTTAAGTTCTCCACCAGCTTCCATATCAACTGAGCCTGAAGGAAGAACAAAGATTCTACTTTCACCCAGTAAGTCTCCATTTGTTGAGCACTCAACACACCCTAAAAAGCTATGTCAAATTTTACTTTTTGGGTACCACTTGATCTTTTGCACTGCTTGATTCATCTTCATCGTGGAAAATGTTGTGTTGGCTTACCATTTCCAATCTCATTTTAGTATTTAAAAGTTTGCTTGAGCATGTGAAAATCACCATAACTTAAAAGACTAATATTTAATTAGAGAATTAACAGTCAAAAATTTTCCCCGATGCCCTAAAACATTCGGCATCAGAAAGAATTGAAGATAGGGAAAAATCACTCGAGAGAACCAAGGTCATCGAGTACTGATCTTCATCGGCATTGATAAATGGAAGCCTTCTTTCACGACAAGCATCACCGAGGATATCACCGATGACCGGTCCCTTCAGCATCGGCGAAATACTAAGAGAGTAAGTGCTCACGAAGAATGAAGTGATATCATCGATCGTCGACTTCTGAAACGTTTTCAGTATCGAGGATTTTTTAGGGGCATTAACTTACAAGGAGGACGCACGATAGGTTTATTTCTGAAAGCTGACCTCCGATACCTTTTCGACATCGACAATCCCAATTTTAGCTTAAAGCGCTCGACTTGAGCAAAGTCTTGAGCCTAACCATTACCCATAAGCTAAGTTCCCGGTCATTATTACCCTATATCATGAGTCAGTGGTGCCACGTCAGTACCGTAAGATGAAATCAATCGGCGTCGAAGGTTTTTCATAGAAGGATATTAATAAAAAAACAAAGAAAATCGGAGCAACACTAAGTGTAAAATCGGGGATAACTTACAAGAAAATGTAGACAAAGAGCATAGTATACACACACCAAGAGAGGAAAGGATGCATTCAATCGCTATAACCAGAGCCCGTTCATCAAAATTTTGAGACTTCATATATATTAGATTGTCGTCAAGATTAGGTTACATACAATAGACACTGTCTACACCTTTTGGACAACCAACCCGGTTAAATTAAGAAAAACAAATTCTCCTTACAAAAGGGAAAATTATCAAAGTTCTACGTCGTGTCTGAGAATGCAAAAAAGATTTCGCCAATCATGCCTCTTCTGCGCACATACTTTCTTCCCGGCTACTTCGCGCTCCTTGAGGTGTTTTCATGTTTTGTTCTTCCAACACTCTTTGTGACTCGCACAGCTGCACGATCATATCATGCGCCTCCCGAAGTTGCTTCTTGAGTCGGGTTGCGTTCCCTTCACGACCTTGTGGTGTTGACACCTCAAGGGTATTTTCCGCCAACTTTCGTCGTAGTTCTCTATTTTCCTGGTAGATTTCAGTTATGGTGAGTTGTTCCTGCTCTAGCTGTTGACTAGGTGCTCGAACGTAAGAACCTGAGGCTTCTATCCTTCTCATTCGGCTCCCACTTCCTCGACTTATGGTTTAGACTGGCTCTAGCTAGATAACGCGCATTAGGAATTCCTCAGCTGCTGATTGTGTGTGTGACTCAATCGGGATTTGGATTTCCCCTCCCACTTCTTTATTCTTCCTGGGCCTTCCTCTCCTCCACGGTATCTGCTGCTGAGGAAGCGTGACTTCCAACTTGTGTCCTTTCAACGTAACTTCTTCCACTTTGGCCTCCACATGGGGCAATACCATTGTTTCCACGTGAAGGTAGGAATCTCCCTTCGAAGCCTCAGGAACACTCGCTGCAAATAAGAATGAGTCCCAGGAATTTTGTGGCTCATGCCTAGCGCTTTGACTGCCTCGCAGGCCCTGTCTTGTGTTTTGAGGAGTTCCCATGGTGCGACAACGTATCCACCTTATGCGTGGATGACTTAACAAAGGCCCAAAGCAAAGAATTTGGTCGAAGTGAGCTCATGAGACGAGTTACCAATGGCGCACAAGCTCGGCTGGTGAGTAGAACACTTACAGAACATCTAGAATTTATAACGGAGTGGGGCAGCGAGATAAAACGTGCCAGAGGACATTGAATACCTTGTGATGGGATGTTTTAAAGAATCACTGTGTCACATCCATGCGACGGTATGATCCAAGGTATGTGAGATGCAGTCAATAGGAATTGCAGAGGATGTGTGGTACGATCATCTCGATTCCTCTCAATTTCCCCAGCCTCCATAATGGGCTAATGATGGTTGATGCACTTGCTGATGCGACTTCTGTTTGAGCAACCTGCCTTGAATTGAAGAATTTAACGGTTTCCCTTATGACAGTATCTGATATTTTTGGAACTTACTTGTACTTTTGGAACATATTTGGCTTTGACATCCTTTTTCAACCCCAAGGGCCAACCGGCCACTGGCATGACTTTGACTCTCATTTTTTCCGTAGTTGATCTAGCATGCTATGGCACGTGGATATAACCCACCCTAACTGAAGAAAATGGCCGCGCTAACAGAGATGATGCAGGTAATCCAAAAGGTTGCAAAGAACACGTAAGTATCAAACAACTAGGCTTAGCGAGATTTACAGGTATGCATCAATCTGTTTTATTCCTGCTTACGTTTTTTTATATATTTCACCGAGTACTGTTCTGTAAGCAATTTCTAAACGATTTTAATTTCGGTTGCAAGAGAAACTCCCTCCGACTATCAAGAAAAATTGACTCCGTAAATTCGTTGAGGAATCCAAGAGAAACTGGATCCAAAGATGAACAAGATGATGAAGAATATTAGACTCCCCGAGTTCGGTACACCCGACAACTTCATCTACTTGTGCGACATAGTAGAATCACATACCAAGCAAGATTTATTATGGGCTGAAGAGCTAGCGAAGGTGATTGACACAATGCTTGAACAAGTGCAAAGATTTATGGAACATTCGATTAGAGCTCGAACTGTGCTACAACAGTTAAACACCAGTCTGGTAAAGTACCGAGCGAATGCGGTGGAGGTCAGAGGAATTTACGCGGCTCTGATGGAACAAAATAGATTTCCATGGGCCCAAACTTGCGAGGACTTGTTTATCAATTGGTCGGATTATGAGAGAAGTCACCCCTTCAAGTGATATCTTGAGTTGACTGTTAAAGAAAATGTTAGAAGAGGATGCCACATGGTGAATTTTGTTTGGTTTAAACTACACTTAGCCGTTATTTTCAGTTGAATTTTTTGTTATAAATAAGAACATTGACCAATTAGTTACAGGTTGATGGTTGTTTCAAGAACTCTTTCTTTCTGGTTGTTAAGAATTATTTTGAAGCTACCTTTAATTGAGAAGTCCTTCTGGACTAGAGACAAGTTATTTTCATCAAATGCATGTGATTGGACGTGGAGAAGAACAATTTCCTATCTTGTTTCATGAATGATGATTTAATGAGTAAGAGATATTTAATCTATTTTCAAGTTATCTCGTGTAATATTTTGTTGTTCTTTACTTTAATGAAGAAGACAAATCGTGGTGTTATTATGTGATGGATGATTAAGTAGGTGAATTATTTTTCTTTCCATTATCTTATCGCATATGTGTTTTCTTTCTGATAATCAGTTTACCATATAGTAATTGGATGCTCACATGGTTAATGTATTAGTACTAGGCCTGTGGTATAAAATTTTTGTCTGCATGCTTGAGCAACAGGTTATCCCAAGTTCAGCCTCTTCCCCAGTAGTTAGAACTTAATTTTGTTTTGTTGCCAAGTTGGTTTATACCTACTTACATCTCATATCGGTCCTACCCAATAGAAAATACAAAAGAGATAGTCCGAACTGAAGGAAGAGCCTTCACAAGAAAACATAAATTTCATCGATAAATTGGTCGGATCACAAGATCTGGAGAACCATTCCACTATTAAACACTTCAGAGTCTAATTGGGCCTCAGTGGTGGGTTTGGTTCCTATTGTTGAATCAAGGGATCTAGGACCCATCAATAGACTGCTGCAATGTCTAGCATAGGGATCGTAATCCTCTAAGTCGACTCCTCCTCCTCTGGAAGCTACTGCAACAAATTACAGTGGGAGGATTTTCTATAGCCTTCTCTACATTTTCAAACGATCGGTCTCTCAAAAGGTGATGGGGTGATGAAGATATGTAGTGAGATTACAAACTTATGAAAGGATTCTCCTTTACTCCAGGATTCTTCACACTCAATGAATCCCTCACGCAAAATAAGGTCACATGAAGGCAGTGGGAAGTCAAAGGATATTTATGCAACAACACAACATGCTCACGATTTTGGGAACAATTGTACTATGACGATATGCAACAACATCTCCTTATCAACACTCTGATACCAACTTAGAAATCAAATATTAACACAACGGAATAGTGAGAAAATATGCTCACAAAACCACACATTCATTAATCAATAAATCACATACATTTATAGTAGTATAATATCGTTCAATAGTTTGAACAAACTCCTAGAAAATAGGATCTGAAAACCTAATTATGATTTCACTCTCAAATGACCTATAACAACACTCTAACAAATTTCTAAGAATACATTTCTCCATTATTTATCTACAAACAAAAAAGGTGTAATCCGAGGAAGGGTGGAAATTCAAATCAAAATCATACTCACCCACAACATTCGTGATGGTGTAAGGTCCAAATCAAAGTGGAACGAGCTTCCCATGGGGGTTTGTGAGTTTGTCTTTTTGCAAGTGCAACTAAACATTGTCACCAACCTTAACATTGTGTGGAACCCACTATTGATATTTTAATTGCTTGTACTTGGAATTATTTTTTTGTAGAATATCATGAGCTTAAACACTCCTAAGGATGATTCCAATTGAGGGATAGAAACGTTGAGAAGTTTCACAAAAAAATAACATAGTTTTCCTACGTAACAAGTAATATCATGGGTTTGTCGCTATATGTGTTGGACCTATTTGTTACTTCATATGCCTTGTTTTGAGCATGGAAGGATTTTTCTTGTGATGATGCAATGGGAATAGATAAATCAATTGGGGACGATGGATAGAACCCCAAGCACACCTGATAAGGTTTGTGGTCTATATAACTATGAAGAGTTTTTTGTAGTTGTGTTGAGCATAAGGAGGGATTTTACCCCAAATGCATGGATGCTTTAGTCATACATTTTGAGAATACGGGCGATTATCTTAATGACTACCTTCATTTGTCTATCAATTTGGGGATGGAAGCTCGTCGATTTGGTTAGCTTGGTGTCAATCATGCACCAAATATTGGACAAGAATATGCTTAGGAACCTATTGTCCCTATTAGAGAAAAAGGTATTTGGAAACCTAAAATGAACCCAAACATGCTCCAAGAAGAGATTAGCAATAACTTCTACAATGACTCTCTTCTTGTTGGGTGTCAAAATTACCATCTTAGAAAACATATCAACAACCAGAAAGCACAATCATGGCCATGCTTTATTGAGGGTGGACCTAACATACCATGGAGACTAACTTGCAATGTTTATATGGAGTTGACAGAAGATTGTACAGTCTCTACTTCTTGATTGCAATTTTATCGATGACACAAGTAGTGCACGATCTAATAAATTTGCTAATGTTTTCTCAAAGATTTTCCTAATGAAATTACCTCTACAACACTACGACTATCTTCTCCACGCCGAAGTGCCTTCCCACTTGATTGTAATGTGTTCCCAAATCATATCCTCATGTTCATTTGAATGGACATAGAGATGGCCCAAAATGGCACAAATTTCCATCCTAGAGGTGAAAGTTAAAACTTGTTTACTTATGAATAGTCTTTGGTATGTAGCAACAAATTTAGGATTGATGCCATATAGTTGGGGCCACTCTCAAATCTAATGTCCAAAAGAATTAAGCATTATGGTCAGTGTCAGAACCATAAGTTGGATGAGGTAGTGTATGACTCGATTGGTGATGTGCTTCTTATCCTTGTTGTTCAAGTGGAACTATTGAAGGTACATGGACCACTTATGATGGTGTTCATTCTGTAATTTGCCTCATGTTTGCATGAATTACTTAGTCCTATGATCAATTTGGATAATTGTTTCACTTCCTAGAATATAATGCTTCTATAGATGACAAACCTAGATACTTGAGCAAATCACGTTGTCATAGATGGGGCATGTTTGAACTATGTTAGAGAGTGTCTCACGAGAACATTGAATGTCCATGTTGAGTGAGTGTAATATATTGAAATTATATTACCATTATGAAATAATGTAATAAATAAATATTATGCAACATGTATTTAATATGTAATAATGATAAGTCATGCCCTTTTCTAAGGACATGAATTATCACCCTCTACATGTATTTATATATAGTTCCATTATATCTCAAGGACATGTTAATTAATAATAAATAACAATTATTTATCCCTTGAGGAATATATGGATTCATCCTTGTTATAATGGATGCTCAGGTGAAGTGACCAATAGGTTCACTCCAATTGGCATCAAAGCAGTCTTTCCATTGGCCTATGGTAAAGTAAATATTTGTAGGTTATTTCACTGATTTGTGATCAAGTTTATTTTTCTAGTGGCATTTAAAAAAAATAAGAAGAACAACAAGAAGAAGAAAAATAAAAGGTTCTACAAATAATTTCTAGGTCGGTGGCCCAAAATCTTTGATAGTAAAAAAAAGGCATTATCCAAGTATTTTTAAAGTGCACGTTAAGAAGTATAATTCAAATAAAGATTCCATATTTGGAAATAAGTAAAGTTAATTGCCATGTAGATGGTAAGAAATGTAATAAAAACAGAAAGTTCTGAAGTGTTTTAAAGTACACGTGAAGAAGTACCAATTCCACCAAAATATTCCATAGTGGATGAATTTTGCAAGAAGGAATAATATACATACATACATATATACATACATATATATGGAAGTTATATTGACAAATCACTAAGCTTGTGGATTTGAATGGGAAACACTAATTGGTTCAGGGCCAAGGGTCTAAGATTTTTACTCAGCAATAGCAACGATTTAGCTTAGTTAAGTAGGTATGGGTTAGTCATCGAAGAGTTGAAGTGGGTTTAGGCCTGATAATTGATTTTTGTTCCCTTTTATTTTTTCCAATGGGGGATTCCAAGGTCGGTTTCTCAATGCACCCTAGAACTATCTAACAATTGGCTCACACATCGGTCCAAAGATGTTAGTTTTAAATCCATTTTAGGATTTTCTTGTCAGGAGGATGGATGGATGACATAGAATTTGGTTTCAAGGAAGATGACAGAGACAATGAGGATATATTCATCATGGATGAGGATTTCATCCATATGTAAACTTTAAAGAGGGTGGATGACTTGGATGTGTTGGGTTCATTGGATAAGACATTGGTGGAGGATTGGATGGCAGGTGATGTGAGGTCCTTATCTTTAATACTTATCTAGAATGGAAAACCAATGGATGGCATTCAATCTAGTTGTTTTCTTGGGCCAAGTGTTATCGGATCGCAAAAGGTAGCAATAACTTGTTCACCACCTTTGCATGAATGTCGAGCAAGGTCAGATCTCAATTTTGGTTGTGGAGATTCACTTAGGGTTCAAGGGATCCATTTTCTCTACCAAAGGATATAAGTCT
>JASDQU010312070.1:0-13585 GCA_032191745.1 Picea mariana | reverse complement strand
TTTACAGCTGCGGAGTTATACTTTGGTATGAAGAATGTTGCAGTGCTGAAATCCCCAAATTATTAACCAGAAAGAAATGCGTATTTACTTGGCAACCCGAACACAGATGCGTGACAATAGATCTTGTCGGTTTAATTTGTTTATGTTTATGTTTATGTTCCCCAAGGGTTAGGTATTTAAGGGTTCTACAGACAAGGGTTTGCCCTGTGTTATAGCTCTCTGATATACGTGCGGGGTCCAACAATAGTACTCAACCCAATATCTCAGGGCACTAACTAAGGAGGATAGACTGTACCCTTAGCCGTACTACCCGACTACCCAGGTACTAGAGAGTATCTTCCCGAGTGATGTTCTTGGTGACACTATAGCAGTCCAGCGGCCGATAGGTTTATCTAAATAGGGTTTCAAGAAATCTAGGCCGATCCATACACAGGGGTTGTCTAATGCACTACCACTCGAAGGGGTACCAACAGGGGTTACAAGGGTGGCCAACAGATGTGCGCTTAAGAACCACTTGTATTTCCTGCGTGTATGAATATCTCAACCATGGGTTTATGCGCGTAACAATAGATCTTTGTGGCTTAAAGACGTCGGAATACGTCTCTACCCTGGAAAAAAAATACCCACAATTTCTGCCAAGGAAAGTGATTTGATACCACTTGCAAGATACCAAATATATAAAATATGCAGAACAGAAATAAAGTGCTAGAAATGGAAGAATAACAGTAAAATATTCAACATAATCTTCACAATAACACATAAATGATATAAGAATAGCAATAGAAATAGCACTTTGATTCAAAAAGCAATGTTCATAGGCCTCTTCGAGGGGGCAACCTCCAATCGAGCATCACTCTGTTACAATAATCTCCAAGCTAGGATTTTCATACCCTCGACCCTTATTTATACTAAATATGTCTATTAGGAGAAGCATCTAGAGGAAGATCCTTCTAGAAGCAGAAGCTTCTATTAGGTCTTCTTACATCTGTCTTATTCTATTTTATCGAAAGGCCTTATTAATATTGACCTTTATTACATCTGAATACATTGATCTACCTATGTGCAGGTTAGGACCTTAACAGAGGATCCTCCAAGAGAATATAGGAAACATAACAATACAAATAAATTCTTTGAAAATATAGTGCACCCATAGCCTATTTTTATAGAAAAGATTTGAGGCATTATTCAACTAGTCTTTAGTGTGAACAAGGGACTCTTTAGGGCACCCTTAGGTCTTTGACCAACCCCCCACTTGGATTCAGCTCCGATTTGGGAGATGAACCAGAAGTGGGTGGAAGGCCGACCAAAATCATAAATGCATCATTCTGAGGTGTGCGTGGTTTTTTGCGTTCATAGTCATGCATCAGGTGCATATGCGCTTTTCCGGCGTTATTAGATTGTCGCATGTGCACACGCTGCCTTTGTATCCTTAGCGCATGAAGATTAGTTAACCAGTTGTATAGTTTTTGTGCCCTTTGGAAATGCATTTTCTGGGCCATGGATGAACTAATGGGTGTTTGAAGATGTTGGATTCCTGTAACCATTTGCAGATGAAATTCCATTGATAACAGTTAGCACTATGTACCTTTTGTCTGACTGATAGACAAACGATAGAGGTAACTATTTCAACCAACTTTAGAGTTGAGGCACTAGCCTTCTCAAATCAGAGAGGGCTCTCTCGTGTCACTTGATGTTTCTTTGGAAATTGATGGCTAGATTTGGTTTGTTTTGGGGTTTTTTTATAAAATTTGTTGGCCAAGAAGAGGAGGGACACTCAGGTCTATGGAGTCAATATTCTAAAATTGAATGAAAACATTGACTAGCCAATAGAACTTTCAAGAGGATAAAGGCTAAGTGAGGCAATGAATCTGAGTTATAAATTGAAATTTGCAAAGTATAAGAGGAAAGGGGAAAAACAAGTAACGGTATCAGAGCATTAATAAAATGATTTCTTAATTAGTTAAGAATAAATACACACAGTTTAAATTGTTTCAGCCGAGAGCATCAAGAGATGAATTCTGGGCTTTTTACTATCCAATTCAAATAGAAGAAAATGTAAATGGAATTAAAGAACACATGAAATACATACAATGATGGAAGACAAAGCTCATATCACCACCATTAGAATCTTTTCATAGAGACTTCAAAAGATTCTGCATATATATTCAATTCAGTCCCAGAAAATTACAATGGAGTTCAGAACAACCAAAATTATGCCCTTGCACTTCTGCCAACCCATAATACACTCAAAACCTCTAATACTTTATACAATTCAAGTTCCTTCAATGTGCAACTGGATACAATAACTAAAATGAAACGTTACAACTTCTACAATGATTACAAATGACATTTTAAAAAAAATGTTTCATGATCCCTGCAGATTCTTCTGATGCTCCAACACCTTCCTCTTCCACGTTCTCTTTGAAATTTCACTCATACTCTTTCAAATATAATTGCATTTATCCATATTCTCATTAAACATTTGAGAATAATATATTTGAAATAAAAATAATTCTCAAATATTTTCTACCCTGCAGAATTAAATTTCCGTAATTTAATTCATGCTCGTGGTTCTTTAAAACCATGTCTTGTTTGGCCCAATTCACCATTTCACTGTAAAAAAACATTTACTATTACTATTTCCATGTCAAAAACATTTACTGTGTAATGTTTTTTCCAATTTACCATTTCGCTGTGGAAAAACATTTACTGTGTGTTTTTTCCAGTTTACTGTCTTTGGTAAAATTTATTTTATCTTCTTCTTTTACTTCTGTAAATCTGTGGATAAATAATTATCCAAGTCTTCCTTCACATGCATATTCCCATTTAAATATTTTTCATGGAAATAAACATTAATTTATTTAATTTGTAAAACTAAAATCTTACCTCTGTAAAACTTTTTCACCTTGAGGAGGAATTTTATTTATTAGAAATTCCATAATTTTTGTTGAAATGCACTCCTGGAAAAATGTTGCACATTAAACATATGATAAATGGTGCATTTATTACATCGGGCTTGGGCTGGAGTGGTTTAATCCAAACTTCGTTATGCTCCACATAAAAACATGTGTCCACGAAAGAAACCACGGTAGTTTTTCGTGGCCCGCCTTCACATAATTAATATCCTCGCTACTTCAATCCCTAATATGTATGTGCACCCTCCATCCAACCTTTGACTTTTCCACATTATAAATTGAGATTCATGCCCATGATTTGACGTGATTCCATAATTTATATATTGGATTAAATATTAATATAAATATTTTAATATAAAAATATTTATATTAATAATAATAAACCCTTTTTCTATTTTCTAAGGAATTTGGGCTTATATGAGGCTTAACAGATGACTTTGTGGATAGGATAAGGGTACTTGATAAAAGGAATATTTTTTATTTTCAACAAGAATATGAAAATAAGGGTAAAAATGAATGAAGTGATGAAACTAAGGGATTTGGATAAGCATTAAGGCTAGGTATAGGTTTGGAATATTTGTCAATTTTTTTACTCATGTAAAACATGACTATTTTGGATGATCAGTTGAGTGAAGGATTTAGGTGATGGGAGCTTGATGGAGCTGGTGAAAAAATTGAAAATCTGAGTGGAAAAATAACACAAGGACAAGACGCTTTGGGAAAAATTAATAAAAAATAGCAGGTGATAACATAGGCTCCTATTGGAGATTTTATCCTCCTTGTCAGGTAGCAAAGAATAGTAGACCACGTGCCTGATCCATTGGGATGCTCCCAAAACATGTGTGTGTACCTTGCTTCGACCTGTCACAGTGTCTGCTGAAAACCAAACTCTGCACATTGCTCTCAACTGGATACTAAACACTGAATACACTGCTAAAATCTGACTCTAAACACTACTGGGAATCCAAACTGAAAAATGCTTGACCAACAAGCTTATTCACACACTCCCATATACTCTAAAACTATTGAAATGAATACTCAATCAAGTGAAATCAAAATTCTAATGAAACCATGCAAGCATTTTATCCACTGTTTGTTTACTTTGCACAAGCTTGTTCCAAATCCTGCTTACTGATAATTCATTCAAAAATTCATCCATAAATCCAAATCTCAAAAAATTAAAAACATTTAGACTGTTCACTACCTCCAACAAAACTGCAAATGGATCCTCTAAAATATGCACAAAACAACAATCATGTTTTGCCCCTTCCACTGCATTCTTGTTTTCATGTGATTTAACATGTTGATTGCCACCAAGAGGCTGAAAAATCAGTTGAGACTGCTAGAAATATCAATCTTCTGAATCAGAGGACAGTCTTGGCTGAAATGAAACCCCTGGTGGAAAGAAATCCATGTCTAACAATGATGTTGATTTATCATCATCTTTATTTCCAAGCTGGTAGTTGAGCACAGACTGTAAATATGAACTGAGATAACCTTCCATGTAATCAACAACATGATCATTAAATGCATGAGAAGGTTGTTGGTCTTCCTTACTAATAACAATTTGCTCATGTAAAGAAGTGCCACTATGAATGCAATCAGACTTCCCCACTTCCTCTGTTATCTCATGATTTTCTTTCAACAATTTAAAGGAAGAAAAACATAATGGAAGATAGTTTTCATTTGCAAATCCACTATTTTCTTCATATTTAACATTATTCCTAGAGGATTTCTGATTTGAAACATTATAGACATTTTGTTTCAACAGTTCGAAAGAGGAAAAACACAATGGCCAGGTTCTTTCACCTGATTCAAAACCTTCTTCATTTTCTTCAGTGTTGTCATAGACACATATTAAATTTCTTTGGATTGTTGAACACACTCATTTTCAGATTTGTCTTCAACCAATGGCAGTGAAATTGTATTGACAAGACCTTCTACATAACACGTAGCAGGGTCATCAAATACATGAGAATATCGTTGCAATTTCTTGTCAACTTTTTTCAGTGAATCAGTGTGATTTGGCATCAACACACATTCCTTTGCTTCAATGAGTATCTTAGAATTTTCTTTCAATAATTTGAAAGAAGAAAAGCAAAAAGGTAAAGAATTCCCTTCAGCTGATTTAATACTTTCTTCTTTGTAACTATGATATGTAGGTTGATTGCTCTCATTACATTGCTAAAAAGGAACATTTTCTGATAGAGAACATTCAGCTAGTTGTTCTAGGAAGTCAACCTCATAATCATCATCATATTCATCATATATAGGAAAATAAGAAATATATGTGATGTCATCCAACAAGAACAAACTTGGAACATCAACCTGCTCTTCAACAGAATGATTTGTGAATTCATCTTCTTGACTGTCTACAAATGAATACATAAAACAATCAACCCCCTTCTTATCATGGGATTTATTAGAAGCTAAATCAACACGTCCTCTTTCAACAAGTGGAATATAATTTTTTGCAAAATCATTAGCATTGGAAACTTCAAGAGGACCTATGATATTGTCAATTCTATGCTCAAGATTTCAATCAACTATTTTCTGTTCATATTCACTTTCATGTTCTTGAGCATTCAACCCCTCATTTTGAATCTATTTAGATGCTTGGATGTTGTGTTGAATGTCCTGAGTATTATTAAACATTTGTTGTAAGGACTTAGGTCTACTTTCCATCAGGAGGAAAGACAAATCTGGATGAAGAGTAGTTGCATAATGGAGCATGACAACAGCTTCAATGGGTTGAATTTCTTTGGAAAAATTGTAATAGATACTGAAAAACCTTCTACTAAATATAGAAATAGTTTCATTTCTCTGCTTTTTTAAGGCATGGAACTCTATAAGTTGTATATCCAAATATTTCTTCCTGCCCCAAAAATTTAAAAAGACATCATTCAATTCCTCCCATGAGCTAATTGTCTCTGGCTGCAAATCTTTAAACCAGTCTTTGGTGTCTCATTTCAAGGATTGAGAGAAGACCCTCATACAAACATCATCATGGTCAATCTCAAACAAATCTATAAAATTCTCAAATCCCTGGATGTGTTTTTCAACTGAGATGGCATCAGGTTCCCCATCAAACATAGGTAGGTACTCTTAGTGTTTTGGAGGAAAATTATGAAGGATGTGGCGTAAATTAAAGGGTCTGTATCTATGATGAGTCTTGGAGGGTGTTGGATCAAGTGCAGGACATGAAATATCAACCCTGGTTTCATGAGGCTCATCAACTTGGTTATGGTCATCACATGGCCCAGATGGAATTTTTTTTATCAAAATCAATAATACAGTGAGGATATGCATGTACAATTTTAAGAGGAGGATATACAATTGCAATATTCTCATGATCACCATTAGAATGCAACAGGTAAAGAAAAATTTGTTTGGCATGTTCAAGGAAGGAGAAGAGGAAACTTATAACAAACAATAAAATGCCTTGGAAAAAATCCAATTTTAAGTACTTGTTTTATTCCATAATGTATTTTCATACCTCTGTCAAGGGATCTCATTTTCCAGTGGAGTCTCTGAATTAAATTTGAAGCTTGAGTGGAGTCGCAAATAATGTTTTGAAAGATGGATTATGTATTGAGATTGGACTCGCCATTAAAAATTTAAATTTATGGATTCTTCTACCAATGGAATAACCTTCAAACTGATTTTTTGATGTGTGGAGTCGCCAGAGAAAGAATACAGCCAATATGTGCCCAAGTGTCTTCTGCTCTCAGACCTTAGAACTCAACCATATTGTTCTTTCCCAGGGAAAATTTTTAAATGTTGTCCCCGACAACGGTGCTAGAATGTTAGCACTCTGCAAATTTTGTTCGACTGATAGACAAACGAAAAAGGTAACTATTTCAACCATCTTTAGAGTTGAGGCACTAGCCTACTCAACTCAGAGAGGAATCTCTTGTTTCACTTGATGTTTCTTTGAAAATTGGTGGCTAGATTTGGTTTGTTTTGGGGGGGTTTTATAAAATTTGTTGGCCAAGAAGAGGAGGGACACACAGGGCTATGGAGTCAAAATTCTAAAATTGAATGAAAACATTGGCTGGCCAATAGAACTCTCCAGAGGATAAAGGATAAGTGAGGCAATGAATCTGAGTTGTAAATTGAAATTTACAGAGTGTAAGAGGAAAGGGGAAAAATAAGTAATTGCATCAGAGAATTAATAAAATGAGTTCTGAATTAGTTAGGAAGAAATACACACAGTTTAAATTGTTTCAGCCGAGAGAATCAAGAGATGAATTATGGGCTTTTAACTATCCAATTCAAAGAGAATACAATGTAAATGGAATTAAAGAACACATAAAATACATACAATGAGGGAAAACAAAGCTCATATCACCACCATTAGAATATTTTCATAGAGACTTCAAAAGCTTCTGCATATGTATTCAATTCAATCCCAGAAAATTACAATGGAGTTCAGAACAACCAGAATTATGCCCTTGCACTTCTGTCAACCCCTAATACACTCAAAACCTCTAATACTTCATACAATTCTAGTTCTTTTAGTGTGCAACCGATTACAATAACTAAAATGAAACGTTACAACTTCTACAATGATTACAAATGACAATTTAAAAAAAAAATGTTTCATGATCCCTGCAGACTCCTCTGATGCTCCAACTCCTTCTTCTGACACGTTCTCTTTGAAACATCACTCATACTCTTTCAAATATAATTGCATTTATCCATATTCTCATTAAACATTTGGGAATAATATATTTGAAATAAAAATAATTCTCAAATATTTCTATCATGTAGAATTAATTTTCCATAATTTAATTCATTCTCGTGGTTTTTTAAAACCATGTCTTGTTTGGCCCAATTCATCGTTTCACTGTAAAACAACATTTACTGTTACTATTTCCCTATGAAAAACATTTACTGTGTAATGTTTTTCCAATTTACCGTTTCACTGTGGAAAAACATTTACTATGTGTTTTTCCCAGTTTACCATCTTTGGTAAAATACTTTTTATCTTCTTCTTTTACTTCTGTAAATCTTTGGATAAAGAATTATCGTTCACACATCTTCCCATTTAAATTTTTTGCATGGAAATAAACATTAATTTCTTTAATTTGTAAAACTTAAATCTTACCTCCGTAAAACCTTTTCACCATGAAGAGGAATGTTATTTATTAGAAATTCTATAATTGTTGTTGAAATGCACTCCTGGAAAAATGCCGCACATTAAACATATGATAAATGGTGCATTTATTACATAGGGCTTGGGTTGGAGTGGTTTAATCCAAACTTCTTTTACCCCTGATATGTTCCATGTAAAAGTTTCCACTAAAGAAACCACAGTAGTTTTCCCCGGCCCGCCTTCATATAATTAACCTCCTCGCTACTTCAATCCCTAATATGTATGTGCGCCCTCCATCCAACCTTTGACTTTTCCACATTATAAATTGAGATTCGTGCCCATGATTTCGCGTGATTCCATAAATTAAATATTGGATTAAATATTAATATAAATATTTTAATATAAAAATATTTATATTAATAATAATAAACCCTTTTTCTATTTTCTAAGGACTTTGGGCTTATGAGACTTAACACATGACTTTGTGGATAGGATAAGGGTACTTAATAAAATGAATATTTTTTATTTTCAACGGGAATATGAAAATAAGGGTAAAAATGAACAAAGTGATGAAACTAAGGGATTTAGATAAGCGTTAAGGCTAGGTATAGGTTTGGGATATTCGCCAAATTTTTTACTCATTGAGGACATGGCTATCTTGGATGATTAGTTGAGTGAAGGATTTAGGTGATGGGAGCTTGACGGAGCTGGTGAAAATTTTGAAAATCTGAGTGGAAAAATCACACAAGGACAAGACACTTTGGGAAAAATTAATACAAATTAGCAGGTGATAACAGAGGCTACAAAATCAGATTTGCAATATTTGAAAATAGTAACAAAATTACAACAAGGTATTTTGCAATAGAAAATTGAAGACTACAAGCTAGGAAATGATGAAATAATCAGGTATAGAGGCAAAATTTATGTACCAAATTCTCAGGAATTGAAAAATATGATAGTCAGAGAAATGCATAATGTACCTTAAGCTGGGCACCCAGGGTATCATAAAACTATTGCAGTTGTCAAGAGACAATATTATTGGCCAAGTATGAAGAAGGAAGTCATTGAGTATATTGCCAAATGTCTCAAATGTCAAAAAGTCAAGGTTGAGAATAGACACCCAACTTGTTTGATACAACCATTACCCATTCCTGAGTGGAAAAGGGAAGTGGTAACAATGGATTTCATCACCAAGGTACCCAAAACAAGAAAACATCATGATTTTATCATGGTAGTGGTGGATAAACTTACCAAAGCTACACATTTTATTCTAGTGAAGATCACTCACAAGGAAACCAACGTTTTTGATATTTATATGAGAAAATTTATCGACTGCATGGTATACCAAAGAAAATTGTGTCTAACAGAGATCCAAAATTTACATCAAATTTCTGCAAAGGATTATTTAAAGGATTTGGAACTAATTTGAATTTCAACACAACTTATCATCCAAACTCTAATGGACAAACAAAGAGGGTGAATCAAATGATTGAGGATATGTTGAGGATGTATGTGATGGATATACCATAAAATTGGAAGACTACCTACACTTGGTAGAGTTTGCTTATAAAAAATGGGTACCAAACATCTCTAAAGATGAGCCCATTTGAGACACTTTATTGTAGAAGGTGAAACACACATGTAAGCTAGGACAACCCAACAGATAGAGCAGTGGTTGGGACATAATTACTCAGGGAAATGAAAGATCAAATGAAAAAAATAAAAAAGAATTTAAAGGCTTCTCAATACAAGAAGAAAATTCATGCTGACTCACAGGGAATTTAAATTGGGTGACCATGTATTCTTGAAAGTGAAGGCCAACATAAGTTCCCTGAAGTTGAGAAATTGTTCAAAGTTGGAAGCTTGTTTTTGTGGGTTGTTTGAAATCCTGGAGAGGATTGGGCCTATAGAATACATCCTTGCATTACCTACATCAATGTCTATTCATAATTTATTATATGTATCATTTCTCAAAAAGTATGTACTTGATGCTAATCATGTTATTGATCGGAATGTGATTCAGGTGGAGCAAGAAGGCTCTTTTCAGGTGCATATGGTGTGCATACTGGACTAGAATATCAAGTAGCTCTGGATTCAAGCCATAGATCTAGTAAAGGTCTAATGGACCTTGTATGGTCCTGAAGATGCAACTTGGGAGCACAAGGATGCTATGCGGGAAGAATACCCACATTTTTTTGAAGGCTTTTGAAATTTTTGGTGGTAAATGTGTGTGTGTGTGTGTGTGTGTGTGTGTGTGTATTGCATTGAGGACAATGCATAAATAAGGGGAGGGGGGATGTAACACCCCCAATATCGATCCCTAGTTGTAAATGTCAATATGTTTTATAGGATGGTGATCCAGGTTATTATAGGCCAAAAGGCTTATGTGATTATTAGGTCAAAGAGCCTAGATGCTAAAGGCCAGTGAGCCTATTTTTCTATATGTAAACACTCATATCATTAATAAAATACATTGTTGAGTGTAAACTGACCACAATAAAAGAATATGAGAGACTAAACTCCACTAGGAATGGAAAGGGGGGGATAAAAACCTAGGAAAGAGGCTAAGCTAGAGGGCTTATCTCCAAAGAAATATTATAATATTATTCCTAGAGACTAAGGTATGAATAAATCTCATGTTATCCCAAGTTCTTATGAGAAAGAAAATGAAATATAAGTGGAGAGAAATGAGCCCTTGGAGGGCCATGTGTCACCAAGGATGCATGCAGATATATGTGGGGGAAATTAGTCCATTTTCCCATTCTTCTCACTCAACCATTATTCCCATTCATGATTAACTGCATGTTCTCCAGCAGGTTTACCTCTAGAGCTTGCACGCATTCCTTCAGCCATATCCCTGTACTTTTCCTGTTACCAGTAGGGAACCATACCCTCCTAGTTATGAGCACTGCACCAGAACCTTCCCGCCACTAGCAGTGCATCTGTAGCTTACCTGTAGGTTGTTGTTGTTTTTACTTGTTCCTTGATTGAACGTGGTTGCTTCCATCACCCACTCCATACCCGAATTATGTTGTTTCCTTCACCTGCGTTGGTACCTGATTGACTATGGAGCTGGATTGAAGAAGTGGGTTGTCAGTCCCGTGGATTGAAGAGGCGAGTTGTCAGGCCCATGAGGAACTCTCTCTAGGTGAGAGAATTGTTGGGAAAGTGATTTCCTGAGGGAGCCCAACTACAACTAAAGCGCTCTGATACTTCATGTCTAGCCTGTTATCGAAGCCCTGGAAGGGAAGTGGGGCAGACGAAGGACTGTTGAGCACAGAAGGGGCACACTTCCTGGGGTGGGACAGGCATGTGGGGAATGCGAGGTTGTAGGATGTTAGTTTTAGTTGGCTCTTGGGACAAAATCCTTCCTATTGACTGTGTAGCTTCATCCAGGTTAGAAATCTCTTTACCCAGGTGGAGTTTAGCCCCAGCTCGGTGGTGACCCGTTGCTGAGAGTTCTGAGCAATGTGGTCTAAGGCTGGGAGGATCATCAAAGGTCTGCAGGTAGTTGGTGGTGCTATATCAATTATAAGTATGAATTGTGTATTAATTTATATGATGCGTATTTTTACATGTGTTTGTGTTTGTGGGTATTGCCTGTGTATGTTACATGTATATGTTTATTGTTATTTCTACATGAATATGTGCATTTAAAGAATATGTTTGTCTGGTTAAAGTTATATATATATATATATATACACACCAATTTGGTGTGGCTTGCCCGTGACCTTAAAAATAGATTATTATTATTATTATTATAAATGAAATTATTGTTTTAAGTGGCATGGCCCAGCCTGAGTGGTTGGGTATGTTACAATAAATATAGTTCTGCGAGAGTTTATGAGTGACATAGCCCAACAGGTCTAAGGCTGGGTGTGTTATACATGGCATGGAAAGGCATGGAAATAAAAATGGCATGTGAAGGCATGGTATGGCAATGACAATGGCATGGAATCAATAGGTTTGTGGGATTGGGATTGGGAGGGTTCTTTGTCTCTTTGTGTGCTCTAACCCAAAGATTGGGTAAGAGTGTGCAATAAAATCTCATAGATGGTGAAGGGAAAAGAATAATGGTTTCAAGTCTCCCTGAAAGAATTTTGGTAGCATAGCATTACTTTCTATGGTGTGTCAAGAAATGTAACCTAAAAACCTTTATTTGTAGGTGGAAAATGATACTCATTCTAATATATAGTTTCCATGTGAAGTCTCTCATTCTATTGATCGAAATCAATAAGTATATTGGACATCATGGAAGACTGAATAAATGTTATTAATAATTGATAGCTTTAACAAAAAATACATATACCCACTACACAAGCTAAACAAACATGATTGCATTAATGAGTCATTGACTAGTCTTTTTGGAATTTATGAAGGGTTACACATAAATGAAATGATTTTATATATGTCATGCATAGAAAAAGGGGAGTAATGTGTGTGCCCTAGAAATTGGTTAAATTATGGATTGAATAAACTAAGAAACTAGCAATTGGGATTCTCAAAGGAATGCCAAGGGAAGACTAGGGTCAAGGTTTTATCCTAAGGATACTAGGAATACTAGGACTTATACTTATAGGAGGAAAGAAATACTTTTATCATGTAGCTCTAGTAAGAGAAGATTTTAGGGTTTTATGGCATTTTAAAATCCTAGTGTAACCTATTGTGCTTGTTATCGATAATATAGATGGAGGTGATCTTGTACAAGTGTGGGATACAAATGCAAGTTCCAAAAAGGAATTACCATTGTGTATGATACATTGTTGATGATCTCTCATGGAGTGAGCTATTGGCTAATGTTATCTTATGGTTTCCATCGTTAGGGTTTGAAGAGCCCAACTTCTAACAACCCCTGATAAGATATTGGTAGGTGCATGTACTTCATATTCTAAATATATACAAAGTGTTTGGGTTGTCCATGATCCAGGAGGATATCGGAGGCCACCCACCTTTTCCAAATGGCTCAAAACAGTTTTCTGGCCATTTTGGCAATTTACTATTTTTAGCAGGTTTTCACTTCCGGGGCCATTTTGAAGGCCTAAATAAGGTTTTTTCGAGATCGAGGTTCTCAATAATAACCGAAGGCATGACTGAGCCCCCAAAATTAATCTCCTCTATGATACCTTTCCAACGAGCTATCATACACCTAAAACGGATATCATATGCAAAAGTTACGACCCCGGGAAGTTGATGCACCAACTTACCCAAACGGGGCCCACATGACTTTTGGCGCTTCATCTCCTAGGGTGAGGTTTTTGGATGCCTGGGACTTTTGGCATTCTCGTCTATTGTAAAAAGGACTTCCGAGCCTCATTGTAATCATCTTATTGTGAATGCGAGTAGCCGTCACATCTCTTCTCAGAGATAAGCTGCCACCATTCTAGCGAGTCTTTCACTCTGTATTTTTATAGTCTCTGTACATTTCTCTGATTAATAGAAATCGTGTATTACTATATATCTGTGTTTATGGTTGCATCTCTAATACATTTCTTTTATATTATTGAACATCTGCAATATCTCTGTGCATTTTTTTATTATATCTCCGCTCTCATTTCGTGCCGAAAATAATCCA
>JASDQU010312065.1:3142-13491 GCA_032191745.1 Picea mariana | reverse complement strand
GGTTCTACTTCTAGAAGATTCCTCCTCTAGAATGTTCTTAGGTGATGGTAGCACTATATAAAGGGGTTCAAGAAATGTAATGAGACATGAAGAGAAGTATTGTATTGTGGAGCGGAAGCTCAATAGGAGGATGCCCCCTCGAAGAGGCAAGTGAACATGAGAGGATCCCTTCCATAATAGGATCCATTGTATGGTGTTGCCCTACCCTAAGGTTTTGATGGTAATAAAGAAGATTTTGCATATTTTTCTTGTATATCCATTGTGGTGATTTTGTATTCAGTCTTTGGTTCTTAACACTATCACCATCCATAAATTGAAAATATGGCCAATGTCTTGAGACATCTCCACACACTTCCCATTGTCTTCCCAATTACTTGGATGCCTTCCTTTTCAACCCAAACACTACACCAAGAATACCATTCTGTAGTGTTTATTAGTGTTAGCAAAAAGGTTGCAATCCAAGTTTTATTTAAAGGTAGGAATCTCATTGGGTATTTGTGTGGCACATAACCATTCTATAACCATACCTTGCCATATCCAACCATGTCCTGGGCTCATACATGACTAGCTTTCTTAGCATCAATTCTATAACAAGTTCTTATCTTTTATTTTGTTTTGGTTATTGTCTCATAACCAAATTAACATGACATGCTACTATGTTAGTGTGTGCATTCAAAAGCTAAAAGCTTTGATAACTATAACATGCCTCTAGCTTTTACCATACCTAGTGGTAACTTAATCATGTCAATTCACTTAAACAATACCATATAACGTAGTATAAAATTCAATTTGGGAAATTCTTACCTGTATTTCCCTTTGGCAATTATACAACATAATTTATAAACATGAATACTTACCTGCATGGCTGCCATTAGACGAGTTTAATGCTACCTGATTAGTTGATGACAATAGAAGTTCTCATGCTTCTTTATCATCCTTATAATTCAACATTCCAGCCTTATGTTGCTTTCTTCCATGTGCAACAACATTATCAGCAACACTTGCAAACATGCAAGCATTGTCACTTTATGGTTGTGCTAAAATCCATAAAATACTCATTGCTACAGTAATTGCATCAACTTCTTTATTCATATATCATGTTTCCTTGTTTATCCCAAAAGTCTTCCATTCTCCTGGATTCCTGAACCTTCAAGTCCTCTTCGCTGTAACCATTGTGCATGATTATTTCTGATCTAAGCACTTTCTAGCCAAAACACTCTTGGTTGCCTTTGCTCTTCCATCCAAATACTAGACTGGTATTAACCTTCAGCGTTTGTTTACTTCTTGGATCCATCTATTCCAACTCATACTTGGATGAATTATAATCCCAATCATGTTGTATTATAGACTATGGATCTTCAACATCCATTTATTTTTAGGACTGAACTATTCCAACTCTTCCTTGACTGAATAATTTAGTATTTGAGTTTTCTTGCACCCTTCTCTTTTCCTTGCCAATTAGCCTCACACTTGGTTTGCATGACCAATATCTTTAGCATGTTGTAAGGATGGACATATGCTTGCTTCTCTAGCCTCATAGAATTAATTAAAATCACTTAATACAGATTTTAATTTACCAACACAATTTCAAGTGATACTTCCACCCTTGGAAATGTCACTCATGGCTCCATGCCATTTGAGATGGATTCTTCTTAGGCACCATCTCTTTTTCATTCAAAACCATGCATAGAACCATTTTCCTTTTCATGGTTCTTTACTGACTTTCTACAGAGATTCATTCCACTTTTAAGTCTTTCTTAGCTTTGACATCTTCATGCTATTGTGGAAATATCTTCAATACTTTTGGAATGCATCAATAATCTCTACTAGTATTCTTGCTTTCCCTCTTGGAGTGTTTTCAAGCATTCCCATTTTCTTTATATCTACCCCATGAATTGTTCTTCCATTATTCTAGGATGTTCATGGACTTGTAACTACATAATATGCTGATATTAATTTTCAGCATTCCCCTATTATTCATATCTCTTTGATCCAACTCCTACATGACCCAATTATATTTCCAGTCATGTTTTCTGAGTAACCTTGGATAGTTAACACCAAATTCCTTCTTGAGGTACTTGATTTATCCCTTCCTTAACTGATCATATCAATACTTGGATTTTCTTGTTGGCTATTACTTTCCCCTGTCTAGACCAATGTGATTTCAACTTGCCTTGCACAATCCACTTCTATCATTTCCATAATTGCATAGCTAATTCCTGGATATGATGCACTCTTTATCCAAATATGCAATAAGCCTCTTTATTTATCTAATTACTATCATTATGATAGTCAATTCCTTTTATAATAGATCTTACTCTAATGCATTGCTTAATTTGTATATTGGATTCTTTGGGAGTGTTCACTAATTCCTTCACTACATGATCTATTCCTCTGTGTAGATTCCATTGAATACTAGATTAACATGAGAGGACTTCCTGTAGTGGCTTCCAAAGACTTTACGGCTTCGCCAAGATTCATACCTTAACCTTTTGTAGTCTTGGCTTTTGATCATCTTATGAAATATTTTGTCATAACACTCTTTCCTTGAGTACCTCTGCTTCATTTTAACTAAACTCAACCTTCTCACCTGTTAAGAACTAAAAATTTTTAACTCTGCAAAATGTGTAACCAACAAAACTTTGTCATGTTAACTGACTCAACAATATTCATGAAAATATATGAACCATTCTGGTTCAATATTATATCAGAATCCTTTCTTCTAATTTCCTGAAACATGGAATGCCCAGATCAATTTTCTGGGTGGATAATTATATTCCACTTTCCAACACCTTTCCAACATCTGATCTCATGCTCAATTCCAAGTCTTGAGCAAAACGTTATGGCTATTTAAAAATTGTCCATTAATTTTTCTGTTCATACATCAACTTGGCACAATTTTGTGCTGTAATTATGCATTTTTTCACCTACTCCATTGGAGTTTTCATAGGATATCAATTGGGTTTCTTCATATACATATTATGGACATTCTGTCCAAGTTTCACCTCATTCTAGGTTTCAGGCTGCTAGTTATAGCTTGCTGAAGTTCCAAACTAAAATACCATATTGTAACTAGTATGCTACAGGTACCTTCTTTTCCATATTAAACAATTTTAGCATGACCAGAAATTTAATTCAACTCTGGGAGTGTCTTCTATGGCTCAATAGATTTCCATTGACTACTCCTACGCCTCAATCTGATTCCGGAGCAGAAAGTTATGGCTCTTTGAAGTTAGTTGGGTCATAAGATTTACCCTCCACTGTTTGCGCTGTAGCTTTCTCAAAAAAACTTTGTTTGACGAACAATTTACACCATTAGAAAGATCTCTCCACGTTATTTCATTTGAGCTACATAGACAGAGTGTACCTTTGGTATACCTCTATCTCATGGTTTTTTAGTTGCTAAAAATGCTCTTAAGTCCCTCAAAAACGCGCTGCAAAAGTATGACGTTCAAATGATATAAAATGTCACAGAAAATCACTAGTTTTCTGTTGTTATTCACCTTCCAAATGACTTTGCGTGCACAAATTTCAACCTGTAAACCCATATTTACCATGCGCATCATCAAAACAAGAGAAATCATGCTTCACACACTTTAAAACCACTGTGTATCACTTCTCTATCGCGCCACTAACTTGCGTGCACTACGTTTATGTCACGCGCCAATATCCACCGCGTGCAATTTTTGTACCGCGCGCTGATATCCACTGCATGCAGTCTTTGTATCACACGCTGATATTCCGTGTTCATTTCACTCGACGTGCTGCACCATGCCAAATTTTAATACGCCCCACCACACACCAATACTCTACGTGCATCGTTAACTAAATTGTCATGCGACAACACATACCCACATTGTGCACACACAAACCAAACTCCACTGCACTATGCCAATATTACGCACACCACACGCACCCTTATTAAGAATGTCCACACCGTGCACACTTCTTATGCGTATGTACACTGCATAATGCCAAATTTGGCGTGCGCACCCGCACACCAACATTTTTCCACATGGCGCCAAAATTTAGCGCGCGCACCAAAAAACCACTATTTTTCTACGCGGTACCAAAATTTAGCATGCACACCCGCACACTAACATTTTTCCGTGCAGCACCGAAATTTAGCGCACACCCTATCATGCCAATATATTGTCGCACAGTGCTGAATTTTACTTATCACAAGCTTTTCACTATGCATCATGCATTTTTAGTGTGCTCACCTGTGCACATTCATTTTTATGCACATCAATTCTTCATGAATTTCACTGCAGAAATTGGGGCTTTTGCTTAACTTTTTCCCCAATTTACCATCGACATTTTGCAACCATGAAATTTTTTCAAGTTCACCCTGATAACACCAATTCAACCTCTGCAATAACAAATCACCGTGGGTTGACATTTCTGGAACAAATTCACCCAAAATCAATTCATGAATTGGGAATTTTAATTACGAATTCCACTCCATCTGTCATGGCTTTATTGTAACTTCAAATTTGACCAATTCCGGGTCTGAATTTTCTAGAACAAATATTAAACCAGTAATATCTTACCACTTGGCCGAATTTCTCAATTTTCTCACGAATTTAACAATAGGAATTGGGGCTTTTCCCAATTCTATGTCGTTGCTTCCAAAATTTACCATGGACACTCTACAACTTGAAATTTGGCCAGTTCGAAATAAATCTTCTGTGAATTTTTGCTTCAACTGAACTTGCTCAGCCCATCCAGGCTTAGTGTTGAAAACTGAAGCTCTGATACCATATTGTAACATCCCCAGCCACCAACAGGCCTGACCATGCCACTACACAGACACTTTACTTAGCTCTAAAACCATTTTGTAACGTCCCCGACCATCCATTTCGGGCCACGCTACGCCAGAGAAATCTTCTGTTCTCTATGCAGAACATAATGTAACATACCCAGTATGCAACTGAGCTATGCCACATAAAATTTTCTAACTGCATGCAATTAAAACCTATGCACACAGAACACTTGCAGAAGCTTTACATGTAAAATGTAAAGAGACAAATACATTTCGTAAATGCATGGATTCACACTGAAATAACAGTAAACATATACATGCATCATATACAGGAAATACCCATAAAAATAAACACGTAAATAACAATGCAGCATGTAAATTTATCACACAATTGACACTTTTCTTGGTAAGAATGTCACCAACTGTGTGCAAACCTTCCACGAACCTCCCATCCTTAGACCACACTGTTCATCACTCTCAACAGTGAGTCACCCTCGAGCTGGGACTAAACTCCACCTGGGTAAAGGGATTCTTAACTAGGCTAAAGGCTCATAGACAACATGAAAGACTCTGTCACAGGTGATCACTCAACTAACAACCTACATTCCCTCATTCCCCACATGCATGTCACACCCCATGAGGTTTGCCCCTTATCTGCTCGACAGTCCTTCAGCTGCCCCAGTTCCCTTCCAGGGCTTCAACAACAGGCCGGATAGAAAGTCTCAGAGCCCTATAGCTGCAGTTCAACACCTTTAGGAATCAATCCCCAATAATTTTCTCACCCAGAGAATTGCTCACGGGCCTGAAAATCCGCCTCTTCAATATCCCACAGGCCTGACAACCTGCTTCTTCAGTTCAACTCCCAAGCTAACTAGATACACAAACAAATATGGCTATAGATATGGTTCCGGTACAGTGAAATGAATGTCTTAAAGATAACTGACTATGTGAGTGAAAAATTGTCATGGAGTCATGGATGAATGATGGTTGAATGATGGAAGAGTGTGTGAAAATGAACTAAGTCCCAAAAATATGTATGCATGTCACCAACTTGACACTTGTCATGTTGGGAGCTACTTTGGCCCTCTTGTCCCCAACTTTAGAACTTAGGATAAAATAATTATCCATACTTTATGTTTTAAGAAATATTAATATAATATTCCTTTTTGGATTAAGCTCCCTAGCTTAGCCATTTTCCTTAACTTTTTTCCCTCCCTTCCCCTAACAAGTGGAGTCTAGTCCCCCGTCTCTTTTATCATGGCTGGTCTGCGTGCAACGATGTATTTTATATTAATTATGAGACATATACAAAAATAGGCGCACTGGCCTTTAACATCTAGGCTCTCCGACCTAATCAAAACATAAGCATCCTAGCTTATAATAACTGGCTCACCAACCTATAAAACGTAGCATATACACAAAGGCTCGTTGGCCTCACAATCGCATGCACTTAAGATGTTGCGCGCAGTATCCTGGAATGTGTACACTTCATCATTTTATTGCGCAGTATACGTGCGCACTATGCCATGAAAGATGCATGCCAAAAAGATATAAAACAACTCACTAGCTTAAGTACATTATTACTTTTACAGTTAAGGTTTGACCTGGGGATATTACAGATGGGGTGGTTGAAGAACTATATGATTTTCAAGAGTAGAAGATCCTTGAGGTGAGTACCATACTTTATTTATCTCTAGAATTGTAGGACATTGATGAGTAAGATGATCTTCTTTGCAAATATTACAAGAAAACTTAGTCTTACATCCTATTTGTCTAGATTTCTCAACAATATCAATACCCCTAGAATTACTCATATTGGCTAGTTATTTTCCCCCAAAATGACTTTAATTGGTTGGTGGCTTTCCCCCTTGTCTTCAATTATTCCTCACTGTCTTCCTCTTTTTATTCCTAGTAAACTTCTAGGTATTATACAGGCTAGGGGGGGACACTTTCACCATATGAGGTATAAGAAGAAGGAACTTCTTTAACTTGCAGAGAAAGAAATGGATCTAAATCAGTTTGATGCTATTGACATAAGTTTCTTACTCATGAACCATCAAGAGCATTCAATACATTTGGAGTGAAAAATAACCAAACCGTTAGTCCCATAGTGAATTTAGGAATATTCAAAGTATCCATCAGATGGGTACCAATGTTTCCAAACAAGGGAAAAGAAAAAGGGTCCCCTCATGAAGGGGTCCCTTAGTTGATACCTCAAGGCATATCACCCATAACTTTTTATTCAAAAAATAAAATATCTCTAAGGCCTTTAATGGGATAAAAAATAATCAACACATGTCTATAAAATACTCTCCAAGGTTCAACCAAGCAAATAAACTCTTCGAAAATATATCCTAGAGTGATTAGATCCATGGGTCCAACAAGTAAAGAGATAAATAGGGCATTATGAAGGTCAAATTAGGATGATGAGGGACCAACTCTAACTAGCAAATATGCAAGAAGAATTTATAGTAACCTTCTGTGAAACAATCACCCAATGTGCAATCTCCCTCATGATGATAGAAAACCTCTATGGGAGTTGAGATTGAAATTTACTATCTACCTTAGGTACCACAAGTACTTCCCACTTGCAGTGACCTATGTGGAACCCAAGAATAGTAACTATGGATGCCTTTTCATGATGAAAAATGGGGTGGAACAATCATCGGTTAGGATTTCACATTGGGAAGATACATACAAGACTTCACCCTATAGGAAAAACTCTAATGAGAAGGTGTCTCTCTAAGTAACATGCCAAATCAACCAAAGTCCCTGAAATTATGCATCCACCCACTAAGTAAGTATGAGGGGATAATCTCAATACTTAACTAGATTTAATCTCATACTTAATGCCTATGTGAGAGTTGATTTCCTAGCAAGTATTCATCACTACTAAAGGAATATGACTATGAACTAGTAAACTCGTAGTTTTTCTAAGTGGCCTTGAAGAATTTACTCTCCAATCCTACAACTAAGGCCTTGGAAAACTATAATATTGTTGGTTTTATACTGGAGAAAAAAAATTCTAGTTCATTTCAACTATTACCATTTCTTTTGATGGTTGATTTACTCTGAGGGTGTGAAAGTGAGAAAACTATAATGTTCTCAAATGAAAAAGATAAAAAGAGAAATCTTGTAAATGGAAACACTACTTTAAACTCAAAAGAGATGCTTGAATTCAAAAAACTTATGAAAAGTATAAAAACCAAGCRAACCCTTTCAAACCCTAAATGTGATGCAACTTTTCAAGAAACTATTTCAAACCAAAGCAAGAAATTATTTCAATTTTAATGAGAGCATGTTCATGAAAGCAATATGATATTTTCCTTTAAATGCAACCACTCCCAAAATGCATCAAACTTATACTTAAGAGATTCCTAAATGAACCAAAATAAATTATTTACATATTTTATCATATTCAATTTTTATTTTTCATTATAGTAAAAATAAAAGAAATGGAAAACACTTGAATAAAGTGCCATACTTCCTTGTCAAGAATCAAGCTTCTGAATTTGAAGAAAACCTCAAAACCGAAAAGGTAGATTCCAGGCTTGAAACTTTCTTTGTTATGATATAGGACAAGCTCACAGGTTTCCAGAAGTAAACTCATTTTTTTCTCATGGGTTGAAAAAGGGGTACTTATAAGCTTCTTGTAGGTTGTCACAATTTTTATTAGTGGGAAAAATCCTTGGCGAGTACGGTTGGTGTCATTGATAGACAAATCCAAGATAACTCACTATATTCTAGAATCTATAATTTATATTATTGAACATGAAAGGGATGATAAAGGAAAATTACCTAGAATTAAATACTAACTCCCCTTGACCTTTGTGAGCAATCCAAATTATAAACCTCCAACATAATTCCATTCTCCAAATATGACACAAGCCAAGAAACAAACCCTCTTGAAACTTGATAAAGCATATAAATGAATAATATAAATTTGCAATAAGAAAATTCTAATTAATATCAGGTAAATTAATTCCATCCACAATTCATTAATTCAAAAACACATCAAGAGATAAATACACAATGAATTGGGGGGGAATAATAAATATGTTTATATAGTGTAAAAATGACAACAAGTTTACACCTAATGCTTTTTTCCAATACCTTTGTCACCCAAGTCTGGGTTCCTCCACCTAAGACACTTATCAATCTCAACTTTGCCACATAGTCACAATATTACTTTGGAAAGGAAATTGAATGTGGATTAGACTCTACTCAAGACTAGACAATACTTTCAAAACCAAGGGGTTCTGATCATGAAGAGACTATAAAAAACAAGGATAATTCTCAAGAAAATTCTCCAGCATGTAAATACATCCACTAGTCTTCATCTTCTCCCAACAAAAAACTCTTACTTATATGATGGTAAAGTATTTATAGTCATTGGTGCTTGAGATCCAAGGTGTAAAAGTGTATGGTCTTCATGATCCTCGATTAGGACCATTCATTTTATACAATTTTTATTTTTTTATGCCATTGTGGAGGTGTTGGGAGGTTGCTGAAGGAAAACCCATGAGATGCTTACAAGTTTCTAGAAGGGCACTCTTGAGCATCTAGGAATGGGCTTATAAAATGTATCTAAGGAGTGAAAAGTCATGGAGAAAATTGGCCAAACTAAGCATAGATGGTCAAGCGTGATCAAATATACATAAGGCAAGGTGACTCAAGGGAGAGTGATCCAACATATAAGAGCCTCTGTAATGAAGGATGAAAGATAAAAAAATTAATCATCGAGTAGGTCACAAATGGACATGACACAAAAATATGCCACACTACAACACCTCTAGTGGGTTTTCATAGTGAGTACTAAAGTGTGAAATAAATGTGATACATGTCCAATTGAACATTCCTTCTCAACCCTAATCATGTTAGGTTTAGGGTAATGAGTTCTTACATTTTATGGTTTTTTCTTCTTAGGTTTTGTTGACAACATTATAAAACATAAACATTTTAGCCTATTTTTATGGGGATATTTGTGAAAGAGAGTATACATCACATCTATTCTCACATGTAAGCTACCACCACTCAAGCGATTTATATTTCCATGTATATTGCAATGTTTTTCACCATTTGATTCATTGATAGACGTTAGTTTTCACTGTAATACTTTTCTTCCAATATTGTATTTGTATTCTTTTTGTAATATTAAATGTTCTTTCATTTCATTCTCCATCCAATCTATATCATCCCATTATATACAACCTACTCCCCTAAAAAAACATGAGAGGGTGCTAAGGAATTCATCGCCAAAGAAGAGTTTTATGCATGGGAATTCACCCATCCCTCAATAAGGTGACCATTTGATGTGCTAACTTTACTATGTCAACATTATAAATATAATCAATGTGGAAATGTCCCAACAAATGCATGTGTAACTTTCAGGGTGCTTCAAGAACTTGGTGTCATAAGCTAGCACAAGGTCCCCAACTATGAAAATCTTTGTTTATGTTTTAGTCATGCCAAGATTTTCTGTTGTGCTTATAGATATCCTAATGGTCCATAGCCAAAAATTATTGTTCCTCCAACTATGAAGGAGAATTGAGTCGGGACTAAAATGCTTCTTGCATGGTAACCT
>JASDQU010312061.1:0-11582 GCA_032191745.1 Picea mariana | reverse complement strand
TATAACATTCTCATCAAGGGAATCATATCAATCAATTACTTGACATCAACCAATGACATCAATCAAACCAAACCATTTACATCAATGACATATGATCCAACAATCTCCCAAGTAATCAAACCATTGGCATCAATGACAAACCATTGGCATCAATGACAACATGATCCAACAGAATGTGAGGTTGGGGAAGTATTTATATCACATTACTTTGATCCAAAGAGAGTTCCATACCAATAGCCTCCATAGGTTCATTACAATGAAAGCTCTTGCAAAGAGACGTATATCTTTTATTCCCCAACAACCTAAGGCTTTTGGAGTTGCGACAGATTGAACACATCATATGGTGAGACATAAAAAGTATTCATTTTATTGATATCACAAAGTTTACTTACAATGAGATCGACGACTACTCCTCGAACCTGGTCCGGGCTCCTCTTCACCAAGCTCCAACTGCGCTTCCACATATTTTTCTCCTCTCACACTCTCTCTAGGCAATGGAATGGGCTTATAATGGAGGAAAAAGGAAAGAATGGGCAATTCTGGCACAAAACTCACAAGGTAGCTGCAAATTCTTGGGGCAAGGAGGGGATGTGAAATGAGAAGAGTTTCATTGTTCTTATAATTAGCTTAGGAATGAGACCCCAACACCTCCTTTTATATGACAAAAGGATGGTTATTCGGTTGGGTGACGAGCCATAGGCGGTGGGACAGTTGGAAAACTACCTAATAGCCCGTAATCTCAACGAATTCCTTGCATTTTTTTAATTTTTGCAACATTTGTGGGTATATGTGGGATGTAATGGTGCAACTAGCATACGTACGTGAGTTGTAGTGGTGCAGAAAGAGTGTGCACACAGGAAGTAGTGGTGCAGGACGCGTACATCTTCAAAAATATGGTTTTTAAGAAGAGCTTCTCAGTGATGGCTTGGAAAAAATAGCAAGTGAGAGGGCCTGATGCCAGGTATGCATGTATGGTGAAATTTAGGGTTATAAAATATGCCCCCTAATGTGTGAGGTCAGAAGAGCATCTGATGGCTGAAATACATTACAAATATTCACCAACGTACGAAGTGAGTGAGCCCGGGACCAGAGTTCGTGAGGTACCATCTACAAAAAATAATAATTGTCTCACCGAGGTGGGCATACCCATGCTCGGGATGAAATAAATCATGGATTCCAATCAAATACACTGCAGATCCATGTCATATAATTATATAAGTGTAGTCGTGATCAATACACAATGGATATACATCTCAAAATCAAAGATATACATGTATAGTATCAATCTTCAAGAAGCCAATGATGCATGATGGCTGGAGATGAGGCCTTCAAAGCTCAAGCAACAACTTCAAGATCCTCAAAAATCAGGTAGGAGTGTATGTGAGTGTACAACTTCACTACTCAGAGGTCTTTGACAACTCGCCGGGAACAGATAAGAGGATCTTGATGATCATACAAAGAACTTCAGTGATTTTGAACAAGGACTTGATTGGACTTTCGGGATGGATGGGCATGAGGGAAAGAGACAAACTGCAAAAGGATTGACTCAAGCTAAGTAAGAACTTCCCTTGGGAAATAACATGACATATGATCAGGCTCAGGTAGCATGACATTGACATAAGTTCACGATGCAGGAGGAAACACAAACTCTCCATGTGTTTGGAAGAATAACCAAATGGAGGAGGACACAACTCTCTGTAGCAAGAACAACTTCCTAAGGTCATATTAAATCACAAATATTGAAGAACAACGGAAGGATGTGCTTTTTCCAAGGGCGACTCATTGTGCTTCTATAAAAAGAAAATACTTTTCCTGTCCTCTTTTTGGGGTATATTTGATTTTTTTGTCTTTTTCAATATTTTGAAGAGCTTGAAAAAGAACAAAAGAATGCTACGTTACAAAGGAGGAACGAGTGTCACAAAGCATACTAGTTCCAAGAGCAAGGAACACACTAATGCTCATAGCAAGGAGACAAGTGCAGGGAGAGGACACTTGAGAAAATTACTCCATGGGTCAAGGTGTCAAAACACAGAGGAAAATGCTACAAGGCTTGCGTATAAGGCATGCTTCAGAGGTTCAGTTGAAAGCAACATGGAGCTGACATTAGGCCAAAGACGCAGGGATGCAGATGTGATTAATAGGACACGATGAAACCCCCTTCAAAGTATTTTTTAAGATCCCAGAGAAGGTAAGCTCGGTGGTTTTTCATTTTTAGAGAGTCCGAAAAAAAACATAAAAGAAGACTCCGTTGGGGTACCTTTTTCGAAGGTAGTCTAGTCAGTTCGAAAAAAGGGTAAACTAGCACTGAAAATATGTCTATTCAAAACCATTTTAACGAGTGTGATAAAGACAATATCAATCGGAAATCTTTTCAATTTTAAGGAGTCTAAAAAGAGCTTAACTATGGACTCATTGCCTTTTTCTAGATTTAGTCTCCCTAGCTCGAAAAAGTGAAATTTGTTGAGGAGAACTCTCCTGACGAGATGAATCTCCCGAGGTATACCTTTTTCCTCCTTAATCTACAGGTTGTAAAAAGGGGTAAACTCATGCCAATAGATGTTTTTATGAACCAATTAACGAGTGTGAAAGAACAAGGTCACTTGATGATCTTTTCAATTTTAAGGAGTCTGAAAAGATCTTAACTATGGACTTTGTAGGGAATGTTATTCTGGACCATTTTAACAAGTGTGAAGGAACAAAGTCACTTGAAAATATTTTCAATTTTAGGGAGTCTGAAAAGAGCTTAACTATGGACTTCGTGGGGGTTTCTTTTTTCGTAAATTTAGTCCCTCGGGACCGAAAAAGGGTTAAACTTATACTTGAGAATACTCTTCTAGCAAACTGAAGTTCCTAGAGTGTATCTTTGTTCGTAAAATTGACCATCCAGGCCGAAAAAGGGGTAAACTACCGCCGGATGGACGTGCCTTCAAGTTTTAGTTTGGCAAGCGTGAAGGACAACAAGATCACTCGACAAACTTTTCATGTTTAAAGAGTCTCAAAAGGGCTTAAAGACGACTCATTTTCTGGGAGTCCCAAGGGTGAGGCCAAGAGTGATGACATATCAGACATATGAGGCTCAATATCGTAATCAGGATAAGACTAACAAGGAATCCCGAGCCTAAAATCATTAATGACAACATGGACACCAAAATGCAGCCAGGATCTACGTAGGGCATCCATGTAGAGGTAGGCTCTACCACTAAATTATGACACTTCTAAAGCAACAATGATGTTTCTGTGTCTCAATTCGGTGGGTTCGATCCTATGGAAAAGCAAAAAAGACAATGAGATGCAAAAAGTGGAGGTGGAATTTTAACTTAAATGCAAAAAGTTGGAAAAACGACTTTTACCAAAGAATCTTTAAAAATGACCCATCTCCCAAAAAGTTCTCAAAACCAAAAGTGAAGTGTATCGTAACATCCAATGAGAAACTCAAGAACCATGTTAAATGATTTTCAAGCCAGAAAAAACGAGAAAAAGGGTCCAAAAAATGACAAAAAGGGCCAAAACCGTCTATAAATAGACGCTGGCAGCTCATTATCACCATTGCAAATTGAGAATTGACCAAAAAGACAAAAATAACCGTTTGCTAAAAGAGTTGATTTTGGGAGTTTCAGAGGACAAAACGAACTTATGCTCGGACCAATTAAGTACAAATCAACCCCTCTTGCATTTCAATACTTCTCTTTTGCATTTATTTTAGTTTTTTTGGGGGCACACACTCCTAAAAGGGGGCGGCCCTACGTGTACGCGGGTTATCCAAGGACATCCCGTGTATGCCTGCGGGAAGAAAATAGCCTGCCCGTGTATGCTCGCAGGCAGAAAACAGTTTGCCCGCGTGCATACACGACTGTGTCCAATACAACCCACGTACACCCTCAAGAACATGGAGAAAATTGAAAACACAAGAGTTAACTCCCCTTTGAACATGTTTGTAACATGATGTATGTCCACTGGAGAGAGAGGGAGCATGAGGATATATATATCTTGGTCGATGAGGACCCTGTAGCTATGGCCTCATTGAGACAATGCAGGTTGTGGAAGTTCTTCTGGTATCCATTCATGATGGCACAACCCAGACTGTTGAATGCCTTGGTAGATTATTGGCACCCCGACGCTGTGGCGTTTATGCTCAAGGGGCAGTCGTTGACTCCAACGACTGAAGACATTTAATTTCTGACTGGCCTCTCAAGGAGAGGTGAACCAATCAACTTCCATTCTTTCCCCCCCGGGCCCCACAACATTGTTGATTTGATTGAACTACATTGCGAGGCCGACACTGAGAAAGTAGGTTCTCAAGTGCCAATCCACAAGATCACTAAACTATCACTAAAATTGACAGTTTTACTTATTGGGTGGATCACTGGATCCGCGACCTTACATCAGGCCTCCCGGGCGCATAAGCATTGTGCAGTGCAGTGATTAAATGCACAAATATTCGACTAGAGCATGACCATGCTAGACTGCATGAAGAGACAACTCACCGAGTGTCACGGGCGGAGTAACAAAAACTTCAGATTCAAGACTATTTTATGCTCATTCTTCTTCAAGAGGGTACCCAGTCTCAGTAAATGAGAGACAATGTGGGGGCATGTGGCCTCCACCCCAACAATGTGTAGATGGGTGACATTGCTACCGTGATAAGGGGGAGGGAGGACCATAGATGCCTTCGACGACACCTTTTTTTACTGGTGGGCATGATAGATCCTAGCGATAGAGGACTACCCCTACGTCGGGATTAAATTTTACAGGGACTCGGACATGCCTATACCTCCTGGAGCTGAGGGAGGAGATATGGTTACGCTTAAAGTTATTTAATTTTTAGTTTCTTTTTATATATATCATTTTTATGTGTACCAGAGTATCTGACAACTATGTATCTATTATGTACAGATGTGGGACCAATGCGTCCAACAGACTTCACGAGGACCAGGCGACGTCCTCTACCAGAAGCATTACCAGCTATAGTCGTTGGACCAGCAGCAACAACAGCAGGGAGACCTCCAGCCAAAGAGGCTGAGAGAGTATTGAGACAGGTGGAGCGGAACCTCACCGTGCTCACTCGTGCAATTCTCATGGCCGAGATCGAGGATATCCCACCATTGATGTAGCCTCACATAGTTGGGGTGCCACGGACCTAGGTCCAACTCTTCCAGTGTTTGGAAAACACTGTTGTTCACTATGGCAGGGCCAATAGGCCCCATGCTTAGCTTAGGATGGACAACTTATGTGACGAGGGAACTCTTTGTATATTTTTGAGGGCATAGGCCCCGTGATGTGTACTAGACATATTATTTTTTGAGGTGCTTGTGCCCACCTATGTACTCTGAGACTATTTGATATGTATATATATATATATATATAGAGAGAGAGAGAGAGAGAGAGAGAGATGCATATTTACATATTTTATGTCTTATGGATCACATTTTTTACAATGTATGTACATGTGTATGTGTGTGCTTCTTTTATGTGTGTGCAATATGCCAATCTAATACATGATTAGCTAGAGTATCTATGATTTGATTCAATATCCTAGGAACATGGATATACGTAATGTAATCAAAGCATCGTTCTAAGAGATGTACCCTAAGGAATGGTCAGTGTAGAGTAGGATCATAAATGCGATGAACCCCATTCAATTGGGACACAAACAAATGTGCATATAAGTAGACTCGAAGGTGAGAGATACCATGTGACAAAGCGTCACGAAGCAACTCTATTACTGCATTGTACTCGATGACATTATTTGTGGCATCACCTAAACATATACCTCCAGAAGATAGTAATTGGCCTTGAGGCGTAAATATCACCCAAGTTGCGGAAGCAAGCCTCTGAGTGTGTTGGCTAGTGTCGTCCACGAACCCAATGAACACCTCTGATTCACTTGACATCTGCCACAGTGAAAAAGATGACATAAATAATGACACATCCATAAAACAAAAAGACAAAAACTAATTGTTAGCACCAATTCTTGCAAGCGGGGTGTTTCTCTCCAATTTTAGGCCCTTGGTGTAAAAATAAATGAAATGGGGCTTAAGACCCATCAAATGAAGTTATCCAAGGTTGCATCAATGAGCGCCCAAGTGCAGCATGCATAAAGTCTCTATTTTTGGGTTAAAAATCAAGCAGGCGGGCATTTTTTATTTTTAGCGGCGAAGATTTGTTGATGGAGCAGATCAACGGTCGTCGGGTAAGCCGGAGCCATGGAGTTGCATGAGGTTTAGTGCATGGGCTCATCCCTTAGGGCCAAAGTTATGAAATGATCATGGTCATCCGATCTAGTCGGGACACATGGCGCCTAATTATGTTCGATCGTCATTTCGGCTACCGGGACTTTGAAATACAAGGGTCGACTCCCTTCCACCCACGATACGTGAAATGTGAAGGTGCCTTTGGGTGCGGGCCTACAATCATAGCTCAGGGTCATATGGAAAGGCGGGTCCTAAAGAAGGGGGACAGGTGGCAGCTAGTCGACATTTCGGGGATTTTGGAGCTCCCGGTGGGAGAATCTCTGAAAGAATCGGGACCATTAATCTTGAAGGATACATGGAATGCGATTAAGTCCAGTCACCATTTCGGCTATCATGACTTTGAAATACAAGGGTCGAGAGAAAAGGAATGAGAACTCCCGATGGGAGAATCCCCGAAATACATTAAGGTTCATCGTGACGGTCTATATTAAATCAAATCCGACCATTGATTGCGGATTAGCTGTTTCGACATTTCAGCTACTGCGACTTTGAAAGACAGGGGGTCGCTCCTCCACTGCATCTGGAATCGCTGAAATGAAAAATGATTAGCCGTTTCGGCATTTCGGCTACCAGGACTTTGAAAGATAGGGGGTCGCTCCTCCACTACATCTGGAATCGCCGAAATGCAAAATGGAAAAAGCGCCTTTGAAGATAGGCGCAGGGTCACGACCTGTGGTCACTTGGGGTGATAGAAAGAGCTGCACAAAGGGAAAAAGCATCGAGTTTAGCTACAGGAGGCGTCGCCATGTTCTCCAGGTGCCAATTCAAATTCGCCTTGATCCTGATCCCTACTAGAGGTAAATAAAGGTAGGAGGAGGTGGTTGAAACCTCGCCTCACTCCTTAAATGTAAGGCATGGAGGTTCTGGAAGGCAGTCTGCCCAAGATCATCTTGTGTGAAAGTTTTCCTAAAGAAGCCATGCCAATCTGATGTCCTCATCTGACTAGAGGAGCCTACACACACTAAGTTGGATTTTAATGTCTCAACTACCCTCCTGCTGCCAAGGTGGCGAATTGCTCTGAATATATATACTCAGCTTTTGTATTTTTGTAGAGATGGATGGTAGAGATAAGCTCCCAATTATAAAGCTTTAACGAGGCCTCTAGTTCCCTGGTTATAGATTGATATTTGAGACTTCTTTTTTAATGGAAGCCAACATCTTCCTCCCCTTTTTCCTCAGAATCTTAAGAGCCCGGGCATGGATGATCCAGTCGAGTGTTGTAATGACTATATAATGTATGTTTGATTATATTAGTTTTGCAACATCTTAATTTTCTTGAAGTTTCTCATATCTGAGAGGATCTCATATTTGTGACTTTTCCCCTTTTTAAATGCTACTGGAAGACTGGATGTCCAGAGAAGACTTTATTTCCTTTGTTTTTCCCTCCACTTACTCACTACTATGAAAAATTGYTGGCTTAAATTAGATCAAGACCTCACCTGTCTTAGCTTTTCCAACCCAGTTTTCTAAGTTAGAACGATATTGTTTCGAGTCTACTTCCATTAATCACCCTCTATCAACAAATAGTGACATAAAATGATGGRCCTCATGCTTACTCCTGCTGCAATCCAGGAGTGACTTCTGACTCCAACATCTCTAGCGCCATTGTCGGGGACGAAGTTGAAGATTTTCCCCGGGATTGAACGACATTGAGTCTCTGATTCTRAAGGTGCAGCAGGCATCAGAGCCCTTGAATATTTCTACTATGCACCTGGCGACTCCACTGTGGCGACACCACTGTTTCAACTGTGGCTACTTTTAGCACACTTGAAAGCTGACCCAGAGGAGATTTTTCGAGAAGGTTTCAGCAGTTGCTTTCTCAACATGGGAAGTTTCCTGGGAGGACACAACGTTAGGATCTGGCCTTTGATGGTGAACAAAGACCAGACACATTCAAAGCTATGCATCTTTCACCTGGCGACTCCATGATCCAAGGATCGGTCGACCACTCCACTGATTCGATATGGAAAATATATTATCTCAAAGGTTGGCTTTCTGTGACTTTTCCCTGATAGTTGGGTTTCCTAATTCACTGCGTAATAGAGATGAATGGGAAGATATCCTCCTTGAATTTCAAGCAAAAATTTCGGAGGTACCAGCTGAGCATTTACTGGACTTTCATGAGGTTATTCATTGACTTAATATCATGCATGAAGATGTACAGATTAATCTTTTTAGTTATTCATTAAAGGGAGCTACTCTTGATTGGTGTCGATCTCTTCCCACTGCAAGCATCCATTCTTTGACAGGTTTTCATACAGCTTTCAATTCATTTTGTAAAGATTATGTTAAGGTCCTAACCCGCACATAGGTAGATCAATGTATTCGGATGTAATAAAGGTCAATATTAATAAGACCTTTCAATAAAATAGAATAAGGAGGATGTAAGAAGACCTAATAGAAGCTTCTGCTTCTACAAGGATCTTCCTCTAGATGCTTCTCTTAATAGACATATTTAGTATAAATAAGGGTCAAGGGTATGAAAAACCCTAGCTTGGATATTATTGTAACAGAGCGCTACTCGACTGGAGGTTGCCCCCTTGAAGAGGCCTGTGAACATTGCTATATGATTCAAAGTGCTATTTCTGTTGCTATTTCGTATATCATTTCTGTGTATTGTGAAGATTATGTTGGATATTTTACTTTTATTCTGTCATTTCTAGCATTTCATTTATGTTCTGCATATTTTATATATCTGGTATCTTGCAAGTGGTATCAGAGCACTTTCCTTGGCAGAATTTGTGGGTATTTTTTTTTCCAGGGTAGAGACGTATTCCGGCGTCTTTAAGCCACAGAGATCTGTCGTTACACGCATAAACCCGTGGTTGAGGGATTCATACACGCAGGAAATACAAGTGGTTCTTAAGCGCACGTCTGTTGGCCACCCTTGTAACCCCTGTTGGTACCCCTTCGAGTAGTAGCGCATTAGACAGCACCTGTGTACGGACCGGCCTAGATTTCCTGAAGCCCTCTGTAGATAAACCTATCAGCCGTCGGAGTGCTATAGTGTCACCGAGAACAGCACTCGGGAAGATACTCTCTAGTACCTGGGTAGTCGGGTAGTACGGCTAAGGGTACGGTCTATCCTCCTTAGTTAGTGCCCTGAGATATTGGGCTGAGTACTATTTTTGGACCTCGCATGTATATCAGAGAGCTATAGCATAGGGCAAACCCTTGTCTGTAGAACCCTTGAATACCTAACCCTTGGGGAACATAAACAACAACATAAACAAATTAAACCGGCGAGATCTATTGACCCGCATCTGTATTCGGGTTGCTTGCTAAGTAAATACTCTCTGGTTCAGAATTCGGGGATTTCAGCACTGCAGCATTCTTCAGACCAAAGCATAACCCCACAGCTGTAAAAAAAAAAAAGTCTGGAAATTTTTTCACCATTATTTGAGACCTATTCCATTAGATTCGTCTCTTCGCCCTCATCACTTTTCTCCATATCATTTTTCTGCAAAAATTTCTGACCCCGCCCGCACCCTTTTCAGTTCACCCATTTTTTCACCATTATTTGAGACCTATTCCATTAGATTCATCTATTTTCCCTTATCACTTTTACCCATATCATTTTTCTGCAAAAATTTCTGACCCCGCCCACTCCCTTTTCAGTTCACCCGTCATCATGGCCCATACCCGTAACCAAGAACTAGAGTCTCGCTTCAACACCCTGCAACATGGTTTAATTGAGACCCAACAAGAAGTGCAACAACTCAGTGCTACTATTGCCTCCCGTGATGCCTCCATGAATGTATCCGTCCAGGTAGCTGTGCAGTCCGCAATGGTGGAATTCAAAAATGAACTTGAATCTTTCATTGTAGCACTCTGCACCAAACTCAAAATCCCTCTATATGATGATGCACCTAAAAAGACTGAAGGAGAAACTTCTTCCCATTCCTTTCAACCACATCACTTTCAAAGGGACATACGCCTTCCACGGGTGGATGTAACTAAATTTGATGGATCATACCCCACTGGTTGGGTCACACAAATGGAACATTATTTCTTTCTCTACAACATTACAGATGACTTGGCCAAACTACGGTATGGTGTTCTCCATCTTGATCAAGAATGTTGGCAATGGTGGCAATGGAGAAAAAATTCCCGTCAAGGATATATTGCTTGGACCCAATTTGTTGCTGAGATTTATGAACGTTTTGACACTGACACCAACCATTTGGGCCATTTGACAAAATTGAAGCAATCAGGCACAGTCGAAGACTTCATAGCTGCATTTGAGCGTCTGGCTTTTCGGACAGAGGGCATGACTGATGCCTTCTTTAGAGAGTGATTTATCAGTGGCCTCAAGGAGGAGATTAGGGCCCATGTCCTCATGGCTCGACCTACGACTTGGGTGGAGGCTACCAAAAAATCCAAAGAAGCACAAAAAATTGTTTCCTCTCAAAACCGTAAGCCTTCCTTTTTCCCGCGCCCTAAACCAATAAACCCCACTACTCCCTCTGCTCCCTTAAAAATCCAAAAATTGACTCGAGCTGAAATGGCTGAAAGACAACTCAAGGGCCTCTGTTATAACTTTGATGAAAAATATTTGCCAAGCCACAAATGTAAGGAACAAAATCTCTTTAGGGCCATCTCTGAGGATATTCAAGAAGACGATGATGACACTTCCCCTGTGCCCAAATCATCAGAAACTTCTGAAATAAACCCTCTTTCCAACCCTCCTGCAGAGGAACCCATCATTTCCCTCAATGCTCTCACCGGCTTCTCTGCCCCCCAAACTCTCAAGCTAATAGGTTATATCAAGCACCGAAAGGTCATCATCTTGGTTGATAGTGGCAGCACCCACAATTTTATTCATCGCCGCATCGCCCAAGAAACCCATTGCTATATCCATGCTGTTAATAATTTCCAAATCATGATTGCCAATGGTGGCTCTATGAAATGTGGTGGGCGCTGTGAAAATGTGCGTCTCCAAATAGGTGACTACAACCTCAAATCCCATATGTTTTCTATTGACATGGGAGGTGTTATAACCCTAAATTGCACTATCCCTGCTTACCTGGCATCAGGCCAACTCATGCCTCTTCTTAGCCAAAGCCATGCTGGGTAACTCCTCAAAAAACCCTTCAAAACAAGTAACCCGCGCCCTAACTTCTCACTGGGCGCGGGCATCCGCCTGCTGTCCTCTCACTGCACGCGGGTATCCGCGGGCTAGCCTAAAACATCCCGCGAGTACCTAACAATGCAAAAAATCAGGAAAGTTTCCGCCGAGACTCGGGGCTTTTTGTCAGTTAACTGAAACTCTCCGCCATGCATGGCCGAGAGTTCGACTAAAACCCTAGCTCTTCCTAACCTATAAAAGGA
>JASDQU010312055.1:1463-13558 GCA_032191745.1 Picea mariana | reverse complement strand
AGGAAGATTGCATCTCAGAGTGGAAAGTATGGCTTTTAATTTATGTGTTTTATGATTGAGTTGATGAAGACAATGGTCTGCATAAAGTTTGGACAACAAGCTCTTTTTGAATAATATGGATTATGTGGATATTTATATTTTTTGGATATGATTTAAATTAATTCTGATATTTAAAGATTTAATTCTGAAGGTATATAAGGGAGTTACAAGGGTGGCATGTGTTAAATGATTATCCATTTGTGTTTTGTTTTATGATTTGAAAAAACAAAAGAAGGGAGTCACAAGGGGTCCCACCTACCTAGTTATTATTAAATAAAGACCCTTAACTATTATTATTATTATTTCTCCTAAACTAAATTAGTTAAGTCAAACTAACTTAACTAAAGAAACTTGTTGAACTACTTCAACTTATTTGGAAGGCATAAAAGATAAATGAGAAGAGCAAACAAAGGAGGATAGAAGGAGAAAGCAATACTAATGTATGCTCTTTTGATTTCATGAGATAGTTTCAGTTTTCATTCATTCTTGAGTTCATTTGAGCCTAATTCTCTTTTTGACAGCAGGGTCCTATTGTAGACAGCAAGGTTTAGAAATGAACCAAATCATTCAGATGCATGTTTTAGAGGTGTCGATCCATCATTGATAGTCTGTGTATACTTGTTTGTTTATGGATTAAGTTTCATAGTTGATAAAGGATATTTTGCAGAGTCAAATTGGCAGCAGTCTGTGGCAAGCTGATCCAGATTATAAAGTTCAGTTTTTACTTCTTATCAGAGTCCTTTTGTATGGTTTTCATCGGGGATCTATAAATTAGACTTTGGTCCATGCCCTCACAAGGGTTTTGTAAGAGAAAAACACTTTTTGACATCTCGGAATGAAATAAAGCAGATTGTTATTCTGTCTCACTTGTGTGTATCTGTGACTTGGTTACATTTACTTTTTGATCTCCATATTTACTTTCTGTAATCTGTATATTTTTCAAAAACTTATATAAAAATTTCATGTTATTTTGCAACATTCTTTTCATTAATAAATCAACCTAAACCCTTGTAATTAATACTTGTGGATTGGGAAATTATTTTTTGAGGCTATAAAACATAGGGTGATATTCTCAGCTATCTTGTCCTAGCCAGGCAAGATTCGAAAATGCTTGAGTAAGATAATTCATATATTTTCCTCAACATTTATTTGGCGACCATACTGGGGAAAATCTTCCATATCTCTCTAATTGATTGTATGCGTGATTATCATTGAAAATTTTATATTTCTGCTTTCAATTCTTTGACTGTTTTATTTCCTTCATGACAGTACCTGTTACAAAGCAGCCCAATATTGAGCCCGGCCTTAAAGACCAGACCATCATTGATTTAACCTTATTCAATACCATCTTAGAAACCGCTAACACCCAGGCTGAGCTTGAATGCTCGTGGGCAGTAATTGAACAAGACATAAGTGTCTAAGAATGTTGGAAGGCCAGGCAAGGGCAGGCTAGGAATCAACCATAGCCTTCTTTTTCCTAAAGTTTTGATCTTCTTTTCATGTCCTTAAACCCTCGCAACTCTAGGAGAAGAAGAGGTTTATCACCTGAGATCAACCTTATCGCTTAAATAAGAAGAAGAAATGTTGTTTTGTCACCCAATAAGGTACTTTAAGGATAACTTTGTCTGATTCAGCTAGTTCGTCTTTCTCTCCCTTACCCATCATTCACAAAATGGCATTTGTAGGTGGTTCTGGTGGCACTAGAGGTGCTTCTTCATCTCAACCTTCAACCTCATCAGTGATTGGTAGATTATATAGCCATCAAGTCCATGTCTAATCTACTACCAACCCCACGAAGGTCATAAAGAAGTATGGACTCTTTCAATTCGAAGAAGATGCTACTATTACCTCGTGGCATGTATCCTCTCCTTTGAACCTATCACCTGCTACTCGTCCACTTACAAAATTCAAAGAGCATATCCCTAGGTTTTCAGGAAATAACGCGATCACTACGAATGAACACTTGGTGGCATTCTCTTATAACTGTCACAATATAGGAGCTAATGACAATGATACTTGTATGCGCTTATTTGTTAATTCCCTTGAAGGGAAAGTAGCGGCATATTTATTTGATCTCCCTCCCAAGATTATTTCTACTTGGGAAGAGTTAGTTTATTGGTTCAAATTTACTTATGGGCAGTTGTTATAGCAAGATTTGCCTCACCCTATGCAATATTGCATAGAGGGCCTTTTTCCATTTCCCTATGTAGACTTTTCATTCCTTTTTGCAAATCCCAGAGATAAAAATACATTTTTTTCCACATGTACGCACCTTGCCTTCTATACAACATGTGTATATGCAGGTTGCACCACTATAGCCCGCGTACATCAGGATTTGTGCCCAAAAATGAAAAATAGTGGCGGGTTTCCATGTCATGATAGGAGATCAATGATCCTTGGCCTTCCATTTACTAGAAACGTTCTAACTCGACCCTTCAGTTCCATTTGAAGGCTATAAATGGGCCAATTTCGAGCTATGGAAAAGAGGAGAAAGAATTCAACTTTGAGAGCAAAGTTACTCTGGAGAAATTATTCACTTCATATTGAGTCTACATCTCTTTGTCCTTTAAGTTTGAACACAGTATTCAACCCCCAAGATCTTCCCTTATTGATTGAGAACTTCATTGTCTCTTTTTTATGATCTTGCCTTTGGTAGAGGATTGAAGTGGTGGAGGCCCAGCTGGAAGGAGCTTAGTTTCTCGGTTCTGAACCATGCCGACACAGAATTCTGTAACTTTTTCACCTCTGTTGATCATATATTAATAGAAATACTCTTTTCCCGTCCAATTGATATCTTGTAAATATTTGAATTGTTATTCCATGGGTGTATTTGTTTTGTATATTAATGGATTATGTTATTGAATGTACTAACATCATATATTATCACCATATGCTTGCTTTGCTTGGTTATTGAGGACTAGTTCCAGGTATATTGCTTTGGTTCAAGTGCTCAACGGTGGACTTCATCAAACGTCTGGACGGGGTAGGCCTTTTATCTTGTCTTGCTAGCATATTTGTTTATATAGCATACTTGAGAATATAGTTGATTTCTGCAGTCATTTCTGTCTGTTTTGGTTTACCCCAGCCATAGAGAGATTTTCCTCGTAATAGAATTGGTGACCATATTGGGGATTGAATATTCTTTCTTGGGGTTTGGAGTGTTTTTCTCCTTAGATTTCTCTCGTTCTTATTACGTTTCTTGTTGTATCATTGCTTGACAGCCTCTATTCACTCTGGGTCTTAAACATATACGCGAGTTTTTGCTTGGCAATCGTGTATATATGTGTGTTGTCCTTCTGCAAGATGTGTACATACGCGTTGTTTCCTTGAACAGTCGCCTACATCAACCTCTTTTTCTTGTTGGCTAGGTTTGGTGGTTGTTAGGTAGGTTTTGATGATTGATGAGTCTTCTTGGGTCTTTGTAGTGACTGTTAAGTGTCTATGGGATGACAAGAAACCTGTCTTTGGTTGAATTTTTGGGCGAAGTCTTTCTTGTCACCTTTACATTTTGATTGTCCTTGTACATTGGGCTGGGTGTTTTGCTCCTTGGTATTCTACTTGAGTTGCCTTTTTCTATACACAATAGAGTTTTTATATATCAAGTTGTTGTTTAGTCCATGCATTTTCAGTTTTCTTATATTGAAAATACAAAAATATTAGGGATTTTGCATTGCTTGGCATTTTGATCTTTTGAGTCTTTATCATTTAGCTTAGTGCATGTAAAGAAAGATTGCATTTTTATTTTAGAATTTTAGAGTTGAAATTGAAAATTGCATTGTTTTAAGAAGCATATCAATCATTGAAAATTGAAGTTAGGACTTTACATTGTATTCATGTTTACTTTACTTGTTGAGTCATAACATCATGAGTTTCACTACCATACCTTTTTTAGTAAGCACGGCCATTAAAATTGACTTTATAATTTAAAATTGATTAGTCACGATTTCATTTTCTAGGGTGCACAAACTAGCTTAGGATTTAGTTTCTTGGAATAGGATTTTGTGAGTAAACTTCTCCAAGGCTATTAAATCAACATATGTGTATGACTAAGGGAGTGGATAAATACATTGTATAATCAGTAATATCAGGAGGCTCCACTTACACCGGAGTTAATCACGAGGTCGTGCGAGGTTGGTTGAAGGGATATCCCCCTGATACCTTCTTAGCGTCAGAGATATTTCTGGGGATCTATTCGTATCTGGGGATCTTGCTAGTGCCCTTACCTCCGTGAGAGGTGGTGCTTTCAAGGTTTCGGGATTTGCTACCCTGCCCATACAGTGGACCTGACTTACGATTGCTCACATGTGCATCGGTTATACATTGGTTGCTTAGTTGCTTGACTTAGGTGCCACATAGGTTACTTGCAGGGGTTATTATGCAGGTACCCTGGGTCAGATAAGGATCAGACAACACACAACCTTTATGGAGGATTACCTCTCCGGGGGGATCTAACCGACTGGTTGTTAAGCCCACGAGGGCCCTTATAACTGATTATGTTACCTCTAACCTTTAGCAGGGAGTCTCGGGCCCCTCTTGGGCGAGACATGCCTTATTTAGGGAGGGAGGCCCCTTTCATCCACTTTACCCGTTTGTGTGCATATTGGTTGTTTGATTATTTTTGGTGTGCTCTTTGATTACTAGTTGGCCTTAGGATTTATTTTTTGTATCTTGAATCTTAAGTCATCATGGAGTCGGACCAGCATCCTCGCCGGTCTCGTCGCTTGTTACAGTTACCACCAGATTTCGAGTCTTTTCCTTCTAAAAGGCATAGAGTTATTAGACGTGGTACACACACCTCCACTTTTCAGACTTGTGATTCTACAACGATGAGTATTGAACTGAGTCGTCAGAGTACTAGGAGCCCTTTGACCCCTGCAACCACAATGGTTGTAGTGCCAGAGGCACCTATCATTACTACTACCCGTCCTATAGTGAATGCTCAATCTCTTGCCTCGAACCCATTTGGGTCTCTTGGTCACTCACCGGGCTATAATGTTCAATCCATCCCTATGGCCTCTAGTCCTTTTTCCTATGGTATGTCGAATTTTACTTCACAATTTTCAAACTCCATCCTAGTTGTTGGTCCTAATGATAGCATTGGACTTAGGGGAACTACACCTCCTTATACTCCATTCTCATTTGGTGGTTCTCAGATCCCTCAAACGACTCCTAATATGGGAGGCATTCCTTCTTTTAACCCCAAGTCTAATCCTCTTGCTTCTTGGTGGAGAAACCAACCTCGCGGACAAGCTTCTGCTCAAGTTTTGTTATGTACCCTTACCTCCTCAGTATCTATTTTGACCAACACATTTGGCATGACGAATCCACCTCTATCTTCTGGATTCACACCCGAAGGAGGTCAGTTTCACACCTTGGGCAACCCCAACCAAGAGCCACTCCGGCTGGGGGAAACTTTTATAACCCCCATCAAAACATTCTGACTGGAATGATGCCCAACCAACCTCTTATGAATCAGCCTAGACGAGGGTCTTACAATCTTGAACAGGGCCATGGTGCTTACCAGAACCCTGGATGGGTTGCAGTTCCTCAAGCACAATCTTTCCAGGGAGCTTGGGGCCAGATGTCGCAACCCTGTCTCCCTTTCTTGTCCATGCTTAATCTTCCAGACTTGTCTAAGTTGATGAATGACCCTATGTTTCATGATCCTAAATGGCCCCCCATCCCCACCAAGCTTCCTTCGGACATTCTGAAATTCGAAGGTAAGAATGTCGAGGATCTTGGTGATCACGTTACTACCTTTCACCTATAGTGCTCCTCGAATTCCATTAATGATGATTCCATTCGGTTAAGATTATTCCAATGCACCCTCATTGGGGTCGCTTCGAAATGGTATATAGAGCTACCTAGGGGGGCATATGGGACCTTTAGTCATATGGTGTTAGTCTTCCTTAACCACTTCCAATTGTCGGTTCGTTAGGATTCTAGCCTAGAACTTCTGTCGACTTTACGCCAGGACATAACCACTCATATCTCAGATCATATCCAGGAGTGGCGTAGACGAAAGAGGTTGATTAAGACCTCCATACCCCCGACCTTTCTTTTAGAATGGTTCCTTAAGTCTTTGCAGCCTCCTATCTCGAAGTATGTTGCTACATTCGGGGTTACAACTGAGGAAGAAGCAATCTTCAAAGCCCAACAGTTAGATCTTATATACGCTTAGTCTGGGATGTTATACCACATTCTTCCGGACACACCGAGGTCAACCTATGACCCTAGACAAAATCTCGGACCTCATGCCAATGGCATTGTAGGCTTAGCCAATGTAAAGTTTTCAAACTCAATGACAAGCCATTTGAAAGAGTTATCTCTAAACCAGCCTGCAAGAGGGCCAGCTTCGTCTATGTCTTCCAATCCCACTCAGTCGGCGTATGTACATTCTATGCAATCGTCGATTGGCCCAAATGGTAACCAACAACCAGGTGGGAATAAGAAGAAAGGACGTAATAATAATCGTAAGGGTGGGAAAAATAATAATAAACCCAATGACAATGGTAATAATGAGAAAACGAATAATAATGTTGGAGAGGGAAAGAAAGAAAGGCGTAAGGTGGAATTTCCCTGTAAGCTTTGTACGGACGATCATCTTACTAATTTATGACCCAAACTTGCGGAAGCTACAAGGCTATTATCTCCACAGCTCATCGTGCTCACGAATCCTTTCCCACATAACCAACACATGGCCTCAAGCTCCTCAAATGTTGGAAATGTGGCCGATGGGAGTCAAAATTCATCATCGCAAGACGATGACAGTTTGTGTATCAATATGGTCGATTCTAAGGTTCATGTAGCCACCCAGTCTCGAGATTATAGTTCTTCACAAGGTATACCTGGTCTAGAATCTCCTCCTCCTCCTCCAGAGATGTCTTTACAGATCAAGAAACCAAAGCCACTGCCTCGTATTCCAAAAGGAGTACTCAAGCGCTCTACCCACAATACAAATGCTAGAGCCGCCTAGAATTACTCTATTGTTGAGGACTTGGGTAAAACCCCTTGTGAGATGTCGTCTCTAGAGGTACTCCATACATTTCCTTCACAGAGGAATGCCTTGTTATCTGTGTTAGGAGCTTTAGACCCCAGTGGCTCGAAAGTTATCAAGTTTGGCGTCACAGATGTGAAGCCTCACTTTCCTTACCATGTGGCATTTCAAATCCACGTGGGGTACTCAAAGTATACCATCAAACGTGAGGTTGTTGATGAAGGCGCTACTACATGTGTGATGTCCCTCATCTATTGTAAAGCTCTCGGCTCTCCGACTCTCTCTCAATCGTCAACCATGTTGACTGCTTTTGACGGTCGTTCCTTCTGCCCTCACGGTATTCTTTCTGCCTTTCCGGTCCAGTTAGGTGGGAAGACGGTAGAGGTGGATGTTGAGGTAGTTGATGCACCTCTTGATTATAACTTGTTCCCAGGATGCAACTGGACCTATGCTATGACTGTCGTCGTATCGTCCGTCTTTCATACTCTTTATTTTCCACTCGATGGGAAGATCATGACGATCGACCAATTATCCTTTGCCTATTCTAGCCCCAATGCATCTGTTGGACCATTGATCCCCCTGGTCGACAATTATCAATCGGCAAATGAGAATATCTGTGTCAAAATGTATTCATCTCTTATGGGTACCTTCGACTTCATGGCATCGATTCACCATGTTTACGCCATGTCCAGTAGGCTCGTTTCGTCAGAGAGGTTCGTTCCTTTCCGCACTTCCTATTTTAATGATCCTTGGACCCTACCTTCCTCGACTTCGTCTTGTGAAGGTCAGTCACATGCTGGAATGGCCATGCCACTATTGGCAGTGGAGATTGTGTATCAAGTTGTTCTTGACTCTTCAGCCGATCCCGATCCTATTACCTCGCTGACAAATGAGGTGGATCTTGTTCTTAAGCCCGTATGGGACACTTCATTGTCTTGTTCACATGGCTTCCTCGATGAGACTTTGCCCTCAAATGAAACTATCATTGAAGCCATGAATGGTTTCGACAAACCTTGGGATGATATGCATCATCGCTCTTATTTTCTCCCAGAGCTTGCTAGAATCAAACAAGATGATTTTTGACCTACTTTGAGTGAGATAGTCGGTCATGCCGTAATTCCACTTGATATGCATGGCATTTATGTTGAAGTAAATATGGCGAGTATCTCTCCTACCGTCACGATAGATATCTCTTGTACCCCTGGCAAGATTGAAAATGTACATATCGGTGCGGATTGTTTGCCAGAAGAAATTATGATCTACACCGAACTCTTCAAGGAATTCTGGGATGTATTTGCTTGGTCATATGAAGAGATGCCATGAATCGACCCTCATATTGTCGAGCATGAGATTAGAACTTATTTGGATGCTAAGCCTATTTGAAAACATCTTAGAGCTGTCAATCCCCGGAATGACCCAGCTATTAAGGCAGAGGTAGAGAAACTGCTTAATGTCTTCTTCATCTACCCGGTTCCCTTGACTGAATGGGTATCCAATGTTGTTCCTGTGAATAAAAAGCAAGGAACCATCCGTGTATGCATGGAATTTCGTGATCTGAACAAAGCTTGTCCTAAAGACAACTTCCCGACACCTTTCATCGATCATATTCTCGACAAGTGTGCAGGAAGAGAAGTGTTTTCTTTTATGGATAGATTTTCAGGGTACAACTAAATTCAAATTAAACCTGAGGATCAACACAAGATGACATTTATTTTTCCTTGGGGTACTTTCGCATACCGGAAGATATCTTTCGTCCTTAAAAATGCCAGAGCAACCTTCCAACATGCTATGACCTTCGCATTCCACGATCTTAAGCATATAGTCAAAGCTTATCATGACGATCTTCCTGCTCACTCTAAGCACCTTGGACTCATTTTTGAAATATGTCGTTACTATAGAATCCGGTTGAACCCTCATAAGTGCATATTTTTCATTAGGTCTGGTCGTCTTTTGGGATTTCTAGTTTCTGAGACCGGGATCATGGTAGATTCGTTAAAGGTTGAGGAAATACTTCGATTGCCTCCCCTGCGCACTGTTCAACAACTTCAAGATTTATAGGGGAAAGCTAACTTTTTATGTCTGTTTATAGTAAACTATGCCAATATCACTAAGGGTTTCATGCGTTTTTTGAAGAAGGACACCCCTTTTATCTGGGATGAGCGAGCCCAAGAGTCATTCGATTCTTTGAAGAAAGCCTTGGTATCAATGCCTCTACTAAAGTATCCTGACTATAGTAGGGATTACTTGCTTTATGTCATCGCATCCGAGGAGATGATTGGTATGGTTTTGGTTCAGGAGGATGATGAGCATTGTGAGCAAGTCATCTACTATCTTAGTTGAAACTTAGTCGGTCCTGAGCTCAATTCGTATCACGTTGAAAAGATAGCTTTGGTTGTCATTCACGCAATCCAACGTTTACACCATTATATATTTCTTTGCAAGACTATTGTGATTGTCCATGTCAATCCATTTCAATACATCCTTACCATGCGTATCATAGGGGGAAAATATAATAAATGGATTGTGATTTTACAAGAATTTGTTCTCAATTTCACTTCTGCGAAATCCAAGAAATCACTAGTCTTCACGGAGTTAATATCCGACTTTCCACGATTAGATGAGGATATTATACATGTTGATTCATTTGCAGATGAACACATTTTCATTGTCTCGTCATCTGACCCTTGTTATGGAGACATCGTTCTCTATCTTCAAAGCTTGAAGTTCCCTCAGCATCTCTCGCGAGATGACTGACAGCATGTACTATACCAAGCTAAGAATTACACTATCGTCGACAACTCTTTGTATCGTCGAGGAATAGATAATATCATGCGTCATTGTTTAACTCACGAGGAAGCCGAGTCAGTCCTAAATGATTGCCACAGTGGGGCTTGTGGTGGTCATCTATCCGGGCTTGTGACAGCCCAGAAAATTTTGCGAGTCGATTATCTTTGGCCATCTATCTTTAAAGATTTTGTTGAAGTGGTTAAGAAGTGTCACCCCTGCCAGGTTTTCACTCGAAAAATGCGCTCACATCCAACCCCTCTTCACCCAGTCGTTACTGTCGGTCCCTTCACCAAGTGGGGGGTGGACTTCATGGATTGCAACCCAACTTCGACTAGGGGGCATCAACACATTATCTTGGTGGTCGACTACTTTACTAAATTGGTTGAAGCCATGCCTACAGTTAATTCTGATGGGAAGACTGTCGCCTTCTTTGTATTCAATCAAATTATCGCCCAGTTCGGTATCTGGAGTGAGATTGTCAATGACCATGGCAGTCACTTTCAGAACGAAATGATGGAAGGGATAGCATCCAAGATGGGGTTTAAGCATGGTCATTCTTCCCCTTACTACCCCCAGGAAAATGGATAGGTAAAGGCCATCAACAAGTCTCTCAAGACCATTTTGCAAAAAATTGTCAGCCAGAGTAAGTCTGACTGGCACATTATGCTATATCCCGCACTCTGGGCATACTGAACCTTGGTCAAGACTGCCACTGGATTTTCCCCTTTCTAGTTAGTACACGGTGTGGAGTCGATATTACCTATTGAATGTGAAATCCCTTCTCTTAAGTTGGCAGACACACTCCTACCTGACACTTTCGATCTCGAGCGACGCCTTGTACACCAAGAGAGTCTTAACAAGCAACGTCAAGACACCTCTACGACTATTAAGGTGAACAAAAGACATGTCAAGGTCTATTATGATAATTTTGTCTGTCCTTGGTTGTGCGTTGAGGGTGACTTGGTCCTCTTATATGATCAATCCAAAGAACTGTTGGGGCAGACAATTTTAAAACCATGTGGCACGGTCCCTATATCATGCAACGAGTCTTAGAAAATGGACCCTATGAGTTAGAAGATTATGAAGGGAATATGTTGGTCGAGCCCAGGAATGCGCTCTACTTGAAAAGATATTATGCTTGATCCCCAAGCTTGGGCGTAACTCTTTATATACTAATGTAATTTAGTGTATATATATTTTCTCTTTCTTTTTGTCTTCAACTTGCTTATCGAGTTTTCCCTTGGTTGGAAGATGTCAACGGAGTCTTCAATCTACTTAGGATTCACAAATGGAGACAGTCGTCATACACGGAACTTGGCTTCTGCCACATGGGTGGTTTACTCACCCAAGGGTCTACTGGTGTCTTCAAGTGGCGTATTCCTAGGGCCATCCATGAATAGTGTGGTTGAATATATCATCGTTATAGAACTTTTGCGTGATGTTATCTCACATGGTATTCACTCTTTAGAGGTTCGCCTAGATTCTCAGTTAGTAGTATGTCAGTTGAACGATAGTAACCACGTGCATGATCCTACTTTATTTCAATGATTCCTAGGAGCACGTCTTTTAGAATGACAGTTTGATTTTAGTACTTATAATCTCTTACCTAGGAGTTCTAATTATGTATCTGATGCTTATGCTAATTTCATTTTAGATTGGCATTTGTCACATAACTAAAGCAAAGAAAACCATCTCATCAATATACACATTGTAATATGAGTAAAGCCGAAGATCCCTGTTTTATATATATTTCAAAAAACATGATGTTTATAGTACAAAATTGGGGCTAACACCCTCAATACACATATGCAACCGATAATACAAGATCCATGACATCTATTCCTATGGCATCGGATGTGTGTCATGATAACAAACTATGGTGTTTGCCAGATGTCGAAAGAGTCGCACCCAAGCTCTGGGCACACCAACTACTTGTCGTTGCATGGCCTCCGGCAGATCCTCTACCTAAACCATCGGAATCCTATGTGTCAAACAAGACAAGTTGCCCTGCACATTTTGAAGTATTCTCTATGTTTCTCCTCCCACCGCCTCATCTCCCCGGTGCCTCTGACGATGTTGGGAAAGCCCGTCCGGTCGTCATAGACCTACGTCTGCGTCACACAAGTGTCTAGTTAGTACTTAACCATCATCCAAAAATATTTTTGTTTTACTATACAAAAATACAAAAAAATGAAATATTCGAAAAATATTTGACATACCTATGTCCCCGTAGGCGGTCCCTGGTGGTAGTGGCATGTCAGGGTCCCCTCTG